>JABXWE010014817.1:0-27866 GCA_014611495.1 Limonius californicus | reverse complement strand
GCTCATATTGAAAAATAAAGATAACTGTCAAAACACATAAATTTGACGTTTATAATTTAAATCATTATTTTCACTTGACAGTTAGTAAAACAAAAACTAAGCAGGTTTATCACCGTGAAAATACAGCGACAAGCTATATTTTCACTGTAGTTCCGATTCTATTGGCTGAATTTCAAAATTTGAAATCCACTGATTGGTTGTTAAGCAAGCAGATATATTGTCATTAACATATTGCTAGTGGTTACACCTTTGTCGATTTTACATTTAGTTTCTAAGTATAGACGTTGTACTGCCCGTATCAGATCTTCAGGTATTTCATAATTAAACATCATCTTCCATAGTTTATTTCTATCTACCTTGTTGCAGTTCTTTCTGCCTCAATGCTGCTGATAAAACACACACGAAGAAGGAAAGTACACAGAACAAGTTACAGGTTGTCAAACAATGGTTATAAACCTATAGAATAAAATACGAAAATCTTACGTGAATAACATGTTTTTCGTATGAGTAGAGGGGGGAGTGCCTACTTGTCCATTTTTAGGGTTGAAACGTCCAATCCCATAGCCCTCATTTAAAATAAATTCGACTATAATTCCTATTTTTACTAAAATTTCGATATTTTCACGGGTCCAAACATTCTTGTATTACATCTAGGCCAACTTCATCTTTTTCCGTACTATTCAGTTCTCCAAAGATCTTACATGCTTTCTTTTGTCATCCATGAAAATTGTATTCTAAAACATTCACATACTTGTCAGATGCTATTCGATTATTTATTTTTGTTTCTCTATTTACTATTGCCGATTCACTTCGTGATTCTGCCGTTCTTTGCGATATGTATTTTAAATAAATTTCCTTTTCTTATCATTTATACCCATTGTACTACCTCCAAAAACTGCCCCCATATGAAGCGTCACTCAGGTCTCTGAACGAACTTGAGGACGTCCACAATAAGGGGTGCTGCACTTCCTTGCCAAGTCAGGTCAGAAGTGTTCCAACATGAATCCTCTTTAAGTTGCGAGAGCAGAACAGTGACAGAGCATGTGTTCTGCAGTTTCGTCATCAGCTTTGGACCCGCGACAATTGGGACTATCAGCCAATCCTATCTTGTGCAATGCACAATGTGCATATGCTCTTTTAGAGTTTAGTGTCCAGATAAGACGCCTACAATTTGTCGGAAATTCTTTCAAAACAGCTGTACGCAATATTTTGTTGTCTTTGGCGATGATGCAATTCTAGCAGCCCTTGCTTGACAGCAGCTTTGAGTATAACCCATCTTCTTATAGAGCTGTGGAGGATTTCTTGATGTATCATAAAACTGAGTACATTCAGGGACACAGCTTCGCAATCTCATCCACCTCCTCGTTGCCCGAGTTGCCTTCATGTCCTTTTACTAAAGAAAAGGCAAAAGAAGTGTTACTTTCAAAGATATCTTCAAGAAATTCATACCACCATATTTTAAATTTGTTTGAGTTTTATCTTTATTGTCTCTCCCCTAAAGCTTTATAAGCTAATTATGTTAATGTGTTCTTTATATTTTTCCATTCTTGATTGATGCTGTTACTTGCTCTTATTCTTTGTAATCAGTTTTCTATACCTGTTTGGCATAGATATCGGATACCGTCGTCCTGTAATCAGTATACCTTAAATGTGTTTCTTAGGAGTTGTTTCCTACTTGTTTCATAATTTTTCTCTTAATGTACATATTATGATATATCCAAGCATATTAAATTAATTTCTATAATCACCAATATATCAAACTAAATCGTCTGGGGAGAATGATCCTGTACAGGGTGTCTCATTCTTGATGTTTTTGCAGGGTATCTCGGAAACCATGACAGATATCAAAAAACTAACTAAGCGGTCTCGAGCTCTTTTTTTGAGAAAATAACAATAGCGCAAACAGATCTTTGCTATGGCAATCGATTAGGGAGCTACAGGGTGATTGTTAAAATTTGGCTATTTTTAAAATTCTTTTTATCTCTGTTATTATTAGGTGTGCAGAATAATTTTAAATTAGTCTTTTACATAGTTTTTCCCGCAGAATCCATTGACGTCCTCACTTGTTTACTATGGGTTACAGGAACGGAGCAATGGAATAAATTTGTGTTTTTTTAAATGGAACACCCTGTATATTTTTGCGTAATTTTTGTACTTTTCAAATTTCCTTTGCGAATATATAATATACTCTATATATAATCATTATAATTAAGCTGGAAAATGGTATTTTATTAACATTAAGTTTCAATTATTAATTAGGCGGCCTAGCATGCAAATAACAAAGGATGAAATATAATGAGGAAAATCTAAATGCAAGAAGTTACTTGAGAATTTTGGAAACACATATCGTTCCTTTTATGGAAAATCTTCCTTTGAGGGAAAGGCAAAAACTATACTTTCAGCAAGATGGGGCATTGCAGAATGCCTGAATATAAACTTTGAACTGCAGTGGATTGTGAACATTGGGCCACACAGGTGGCCTGCCCGGTCAGCTGATATGACATTAGATTACTTTTTCTGGGGATTTGTGAAAAATATATTATATTTAAATAGAAATAATACACCAGAAGAACTGCATGAAAATTTTGAAGCGGCCATTGCAACTGTAACAAAGGTTCACATCCGCAACGCAATTAACAGCGTGAGAAAACGGTGTCAACTATGTATAAATAATAATGGACTGCAATTTGAACATTTAATGTAGTTTCATTTCATTTATTTGTTACCATTTTGAACGTTAATGTTAATAAAATATCATTTTCCAGCTTAATTATAATGATTATGTATAGAGTATATTATATATTCGTAAAGAAAATTTGAAGATTAAAATAATTACGCAAAAATATACAAGGTGTTCCATTTAAAAAAACACAAATTTATTCCATTGCTCCGTTCCTGTAACCCATAGTAAACAAGTGAGGACGTCAATGAATTCTGCAGGAAAAACTATGTAAAAGACTAATTTAAAATTATTCTGCACACCTAATAATAACCGAGATAACAACAATTTTAAAAATAGCCAAATTTTAACAATCACCCTGTAGCTCCCTAACCGATCGCCATAGCAAAGATCTGTTTGCGCTATTGTTATTTTCTCAAAAAAAGAGCCCGAGACTGCTTAGTTAGTTTTTTGATATCTGTCATGGTTTCCGAGATACCCTGCAAAAACATCAAAAATGAGACACCCTGTACAATATATAATGTAATAACTTCCCTTTGTATTCTTTTTTGGTGCCGTTTCATCCATCGGACTACATGAATTTCAAAATATAAGAATAAAGGATAATGGAAATTCAGAGTCATAATTTAGCACGATTTTGATGAATTTTATACTAGGTGATTTATTAAAAACCTGCAATTTTCTGAAAAGAAATCCGGAAATCGGAAAACAATAGTTAACTTGTATTATGGTAGCGTTTTATATAGAAAAGTTTATTTAAAATTTTTGAATTATGATGTTACAAGACGTCCAATTGATTGTTTGCTAAACTCTGTAGTTTCAAAATTAAGCACGCTATAGATTTTTGAAAATATGTATGTACTTCGCTGGCCTACCTGAAAATTGATCACCCAGTGACCATAAACTTTTACCTGCCTCTTTAATAAATCTTAACTCTAAGAGTTTTAAGTAAACTAATACAAAATAACATAGTTTTAGAAGTTAAGAAACTATATGTAGAGGAATGTCATCACACGACAATATACTAAATTGTTTGTTACTTACTGACAAAGGTAGTGTCTTGGTCCTGTCCTAGGAATAATAAATATTTTAGATTTTATTCGAATCCAATTCTGATGAGACTTAGAATTTATAGGTACATTAAAAATGGATAACAATAAACTTTTCAAAAAGTAATAACTATTTTTTAAACACTATAATTACTTAAATGGCGAATCGGCAATTTCTTTTAGAACCATGATTGTAATTTCCATTTATTCAGAAGTCCATTTTATCTTCTTATTTGTTTTTAGACGTTTATACAAATTGCTAAATTTGTAAAACATTTTCACCAACAATGCCGCAAATTACCGTTCCGTCCTTAGCTCATCAAAGCGCTACATAATTGTAACTCGTCCATTGTTTCAGATGGAGATTTGTACACTGGCACGGTGGCCGATTTCAGCGGAATGGATCCCATTATCTACAGGGAACCGCTACAGACTGAACAATACGATTCGATGAGTCTCAATGGTAAAGTTGCCTTTGAATTGCCCCGAATAATCGGCGCCTTGGCGCTTTCTATAGATTTCCCTTAAAACGAATTCTTTACAGCTCCAGATTTTGTCAATTCCATGACGCAGGGAGACTTCGTCTACTTCTTCTTCAGGGAAACAGCCGTTGAATACATTAACTGTGGAAAGGTAAGCTTAATTTTTGTGGTGGCTTGTGACGAAATTAAATTCTTTTCATTTCAAACTGCGACTCAGCTATGTTTTTCTTGAGTTACTTGATATGCTTTTAAATATTTGCCATCGCTCTCAGTGTTTATTTTCATTTTATAATGATTTACAGACAGACCCGTATTATATCATGCAGGCTTGTAATTGTGATGCGATTCTTTGTCAACTGCTTTTATCGTTTCCCTCATTCTGTTTCGAGCTCAAAGTATTTATTGCTGCGTCTCTAGTTGCAATCCATTATGACGACGCCACAATAGGGCGCAGTCGTAGGACTTTAAAGAGAAATTTATTATTTGCGTTGCCGCTTTCTTTGGGTTGTTTTCCATTTTTACCGTAACGATGCGCTTTTATACCAGCAAATTTGATTGATATGGTGCGACCTATAAGACCTTTCGAACCTTTCACTGCCGCACTGCAACAGCTGCCTACAATGATAATTTTTCTAAATCCCCTAGTCAGTTTGGGAAGGAAATATTTTCTGCAGAAGTTGCAAATCATTTCATATATTGATAGCAAGACTCCCTTTTTACTTGATTTTTAATTTGTACATGTAACTTGTACATTATTGTGTCTACTGGACGTCATTAAATGTTCATAATAAGGTCCTTAACATAATGCATTGTCGGTTCATTAACCCTTGAAGTTATTACAATAATTTTAAGGTTATGTGTCTTGATAATCCTATATTTCATGCTTTGAATGGCAAACATTGATAATTTACAAAGGATGTACATACAGGGAATTTTTCTTTTTAGTATACATAGCCTATGTGTACTTTTAAAAAGAACGCGTCAACTACGCCTATTATGTAGGCAACCAACTATATAGACAACTCAAGCATGCTGTGACCAAAACAATTAAATTAATTCAAGGTTAAAAAATTAAATTAATCTTTATTTAGTGTCTTCTTGCGTTTTTTATACAACCATGTACAGTAAAGCCGAAAAAGTGGAAATTCTAATGTGGTATCAGAATGGTAACAGCTTAAGAACTGTGAGAGACTTATTTTCACTAAAATATCTAGAAAGACCTGTTCCTTGTATTCGAACCATACAAACAATTAGAAAATTTAAATGAGAGGGATGCGTAATAAATTCCCATAAAATAAGAAATAAAAGTTATCACATTTTAACCGAAGAAATGAAATTAAATATTTTATGCTACGTTGAAGAAATCATAATTAATAGTTATAACAAAAAATAATAATTAAAAAAGTCTGCGATGGCCGGGAATCGAACCCGGATCAACTGCTTGGAAGGCAACTATGCTGACCATTACATCACCTTGCCGCTGATGTATTTGTGTTGTACAAAGGAAGCACAATGTACACAGACCTAACAGAAACATCACCCTGTCGATTTTTATATTTAACAAATCAGTCATTATTTGCTTTCTATATACAGGGTGAAATACTTATTTAATATAAACACTACATTAACATAACCTTTACACTCAAATAATTCACAACTATAGTGACGTTTGCTTCTGATTTTTAGTTGTCTGTATAGTTGGTTGCCTACATAATAGGCGTAATTGACGCGTTCTTTTTAAAAGTATACATAGGCAATGTATACTAAAAAGAAAAATTCCCTGTTTATTTATATGCCGATTTCGAAACTTCACATATTTTATATAAATAATTATATGCATTGAATTGAAAGTCCATTAAGTATCAACATCTTAGGTGTGGACTACCATATATTGGTTCTCTTGTACAGTAACAGTTACTTGGATTTATATAAATTTATTAATTTACTTCTGGAAATTAAAACAGAACGTATTAATATATTCAGTAGTTTAAAGTGGGAATACTACGGTAAAGTTTAGTGGGGTTAATACTTTCTCTCGGGGTCCGTAGAACGTTGTAAAAGTATTATACTGTAAAATGTTGTAGGTGGTATCCTTAAAAAATTTTTAGATTATATCAGTATCCTCGATGTAACGAACCATTTAATTGAAAGTAAACATAGTACAATACATATGGTAATTAAATTTACTGTATATCCAATAATTAACTTTAAATGTGTTGTATAAGCGTTTCACATACAAAATATTAGTGTGTTTTGCATAATGATGGATTTTTAAATAATATCAGGAGTGTCCCGGTATGCAGGATATTGCACAACTAGTGTAAAAGACTTTGCCGTTTGGTATAGTTGAAGTCATTTTGAGGAAAAAAATGTCTCATTACGCAACTACAGAGGATCAAAATTCTAATGGCATGGTGAATTCAAAACCTTAATGTCAAGTGGTCGTTAAAAAATAGTTTTCAATAATATAGGCCTGACCCAATTTCATTTGACTCATTGATGATTCTCTCAAGTAGATGTTCATAAGTAGGTATATATTTCAAAACTATTCACCAGCTGCTTTAGATACCCAAAAAAATGCAGAGGGTTTAGATCTGGAGATGCTAGAGACCATACGAGGAGTCCTAAGTCATCTATCAGAATAATGAAGATTTAGTCATAAACTTACTTGCCTTCTATAATGGGGAGAGCACCATCTTGCTGATACCACATCTTCTAATGTTTCATGAAGCCTATTCTCTAAAAAACCTGTATTTAAACGTTCCTTTAAAAGTTCAACTTTAAACAAGTGATTGTTAAGGTTTAAAATATTTCCTTAAAAGTCACTTGATATTAAGGTTGTGAGTTAATTATGCCATTAAAACTTTGACTCCTGTAGTTTTCTAACTAATTAGAATAGCAATAGAATCGAATAGTTCATTAGACAATTTTTTTCTCAAAATGACCTCACATACCAATTGACAAAGTTTTTTTTTACACAACGTGTGAAACACCCTGTATATATTTGATACTGATTTTGCCACTGTTTTGTTGCTTTTACTGTTAAAACAAGCTACTATTGGTCAAAAGTTGGGAAATTTTCTCTTATCGACTTTAATAAGCTCGAACTGAACAACTTTTCTCTAATTTCAGGCGGTTTATTCGCGAGTGGCACGAGTTTGCAAGTACGACCGAGGAGGACCACACCGGTTCCGGAACCGCTGGACTTCCTTCCTTAAATCTAGGCTGAACTGTTCCGTCACAGGAGAGTTTCCTTTCTACTTCAACGAAATACGTAAGTACTTTCCTCTTTATCTGGCGAAGCTGATTTTTGTTGGGCAAGAGCAGTTCTGACTTGGTGTAAATGAGTTGTAACCGCGAAACTACTCTGTACCTCGCACAGACTTCTAGTTTGTCCTTGCAAGCAACGAATAAAATGTTGAGTTTGCAAGGTACTTGTGAGAAGTCTATTCAAGCAGCGGCTTTCATGTTCTTGTGTTTACTTCTCTCAGTAAATGTCAGACCTGTATACATTTCTTTTGAACTCTTGTTTGGTACTAAAATGTCGTAGTTTTATGCAGATTTTTCTTTCAAATGTTGACTTAATTTAATTTGTCGCTATTTTAGTAATCCAACAACCGACGGGAGCTGTTCAATTGACGTACTTTGTAGAATTTTAAAATATGCCGGCACAGATAATTTCTATTCTATATAGCTTTCATGTCGGATTCAAGGAAATTGAGTTATTTTACATACTTGTAATTTGAGGGAACTTTATGAAGTTGGAAATAAGAAATTTCGAAGAAAAATAGCAACAAAGAACTTCTTGCAGCAACCTTTTTAAATGTTTTATGCAATTTTGATTTTCTAGATGTATGTAGATGCTATCATATGACACAAAAACATATACTATCTAGAAGGGCTGTTAATAATTTGGTTACTATTTCTAACTTCTAACACAATCAATATTGTAATATAAATGGATTTTTCAAAAATCGTTACGCTCCGTTGAAAATCATTCGGACAACCACCAACGTTGCTCAGACATTAATTGGGTTGCCACTCCTCTTTTAGCGTTAGCAAGATAAACGGCGGGAACCGGTTTTTGCGAGGTCGTCAACGACGTTAATAGAATCCGGTATTGCGATTATTATAAAAATGAGCATTTATGTTTATATGGAATCACTTGCAATAAAAGTAAACTTTTGAAAGTCTTAAAAGAACCAATATATAATATTAAAACTGTGTAATACTGTTTATTGCCGTATGAGCAACTCTAATGCCAAATGACACCATTCGCGAAGGTTTAAATAAAATAGAACATTTAAATAAATTGAGTATGATGGAGAAGGTATTAAAATAAATATTTTTTGCATTTTGCTAACTGCTTAGAATCTTCCTCTTCACATGCCCGTGAATTTACCGCTAACTGTATTTATGATACAAATTTACAGTCTTGCACCATTAATTAATGATCTTGCGGTCATAGTCGAAGAGTTCTTACTACTACGCTACAGCGGAAACATGTAGCTGCTGTCGCAAAGAAGTTCAACATGTAAATTTCGATAATACTAATAATACTAATACTAAACTAAAATAACATGCAGAAAACCAATATTTTTTCATTTACGATGATATTTAATAGTAAAGATGATCTGAGCATATAATGTACGACTTTTTCTTATTTAAATCGTTATATGTTCTGTTGGTGCCAGTGTGGTCTAGTCTTTAGAGCATTGGGCTCTGGTGCGGAAGGTCGGGAGTTCAAACCTCTGACTCGATGCCTGGCGGACGGCCTACCAAGTCGCTTTAAATAATTGGGTACCTGCGTTCGAATGAACAAGGGACATGGAGCTCTGACCTTCCGCCTTGCAGTTATTATTATTATTATATGTTCCGTTTGCATTCATAAACGTAGTATACATTACAAAACTAGCATAAAATTCAATTTTCATAATTAGTCAAAATTTAATTGCAGTACTGAAAATGTTACTTAAATTAGAATTGCGAGACATAGATTTTTAAGTAAGCTGTTACAAAATATGAGTACTCTTCAGTAATTATTAAACGATCTTTTAGATTTGGTTGAAGTTATAAATAGATATGACAAAGAAAATAAAACTTAAGTTAATTAGCGTTTTACGCATTAGATATTTTCGCATTTGGCAAAAGCCAAATATGTCTTTACAACAAAAAATTTCGAGAAAGGGTTAAGTGGATTATCACTATGAGAATAAACGGTCAGCCTGTGTTATGTTACTTGCATGTTTGTATTTCGTTAAAACCAAATCACCAAAACGCTCTTGAATATTTCATATACTAATGCCTTAAGTACTCTAGAAAATTGCACTTACCGTATGAAAATTATCCTGATAAACTTCGATTTGATACTAACGTAAGTGTTATAAGACACTAATGATTTAATTAAAAAAATACACTGGACTGAATTTACATAATTATTTATAATACCTACAGACTGAATAAATCAATAAGTAAGAATTATAAATTCGATCAGCTAATCATTGCTAATAAACGCAAGTAAATCAATTTTTACCTGGTATTTGCTATCAGTAAATTTTATAAATAAATGCATTTAGTAATATGGTTATGGATTCAATTAAATTGAATATTGAACATTGCTTTATCATGCAAATTAGGTTTCTGCAAACACTAGGTCTCTGAGTGCAGCATAAAACAATTTTAAAGAGTAAAAGTGAAATACATCAGATCTGCTTTACTTTACTTTTTTCAGTAAAAAGCAAGCAAAGCAAACGACCGGGAGACCAATGTTTAAGTGGCATTCAGTGTAGAAAAAAAAAACTTTTTGAATATCTAGGCTCTAGGGATTCAAAAATATGTGAGTATAGGAACTTGATTTTATTAAATTATAATTATAAATAAACTTTCGATGGTCCACAGGAAAAGAATTATTTGTTTAAATAACAATAATGGTGAGGCTGTGCAGCCCACGAAAGGGGCGAAAGGCCAGAGCTCGGTATCCTTGCTGTCACATCCGGTTGCCGCATGCCAAATTCATAACATGTGGTGATGTGGAGGGCATCATCATTGAGACAACCGCATTATCACTCTTGTTTAATCGAACGCAGGTACCCAATTATTTAAAGCGACTGCGTAGGCTGCCCACCATGCATCAAGTAGGGGAATTGAATTCCCCACCTTCCGCTGACCACTGGACCACGTTAATTTAATTATAATACTTATTTAAAAAGCTATGATGAGATTGAAAAATTTTGTTTTTGTTCTAGCACATTTGTTTTGTGTTAATATTTTATATAACTTATACACTGGCGGGCAAAAAAAACGGGCCACTTAAAACTGTTCATATATTTTCAGATTCAATATTATACACGTTGCAAACTATGTTAAACTACCAACAATTACCTGTCTGGTTTGTCAACAACCTAAATAGTGTGATCTCGTGTATGAAAGCTACGGTTTTTATATATCGAAAAAAATTCTTACAACTTACAACAATTTGAAGGAAACAAACGAAATAACGCAACCCAAACGTGTCGTCTTGGAGTTTGAATTGGAAGTGTTGCCTCCTCTTGTTCTTATAACTGCTTGCATTCTTGCATTCATTCCTGTAATTATATTCTGAACGTTTTCTTCTGCAAGTGCTGCTCTAAGCTCTTCTGTGTTACGAAGTAAGGGTATGCTGCATTTAACACGTCTTCCAAGCTCATCCCATACGTGCTCTATTGGATTCAAGTCCGGACTAAGAAAAAATTCTATGACGGTTAGATCTACTTCATGAAGATGACAGTTACAACTCCTGTTGCATGTGGCCGAGCATTATCATGCATTAGAATAAAAGCACCGCCTCTAAATGGAGCGTACGGTACTACATGTTCTTCAAGGATAACTGCCACATATCGAGCTGTTGTTACGAGAACAGCTTTTTAAGTTATTACAAACGATCACTAGGCGGTGATATTGAGATGCATCATTACCTTTTTCGTAAAATTTGACATTTGTTATTGTGAAAACAGTGGCAGCTTAGAAATTGACCGAGTAGTTGTTTACAGTGAGCGTCTAAAAAAGGAATTTTGTGAAAAAAATGGTAATTTCACGTGAATGTTTTCCTTGGATGATTTTTTACGATTTTAATAAAGGCCTAACTCAACAAGAATGCATAGAATCGCTTCATTCAACTTTTGGTAATGAAACACCATCAGAAAAGACTGTTTACAATTGGTTTACAGAATTTGACGCATGCAAAAATGTATAAATTTTAAAGGGGAATATTTTGAAAAGCAATAAAATAGTTTGTTCCACAAAAAAGTTTTCTTTTCTAGTTTTTGTAAAAACTTAAAAGTTGCCCTCGTAATGAACCTTCATCATTGAAAATTAACTGCGTGCGAGCTTCGTAGGAAATACCGGCCCAGACCATCAAAGACCCTTCCTGAAAACTAACGCGATAAGCGAAATTGCACTGTGCATAGTGTTCCCCTGGTCTTCGTCAAACTGGATCTCGACCATTAGCACCATATAAACGAAACCTTGACTCATCCGTAAGGAGTACAGAACGCCATTGCTTCTCCGTCCAATTGTTGGGAATACAAGCAAAATTAAGCCCCTACCTACTCGATGATTTCTGAGAAGTTTAGGCTCTGTGGCTGGCTTGTACGTCTTTAAATTGGCTTCTCGAAGTCTCCTGTACGGTCCACTCGCTAATGTTGGTACTACATACATACTTCCAACGGATAATTTTTTACGTAAATGCAGTAGTATGCCTGTTTCTTAATACGGACGAAACAATAAAACGGTCATCACGCTCTGAATTGGCCCTTCTTCGTTCCGATTCTGGCCTTCTTCCAAGTAAACCTGTCTCCTGATACCGTTGCAACACTCATTGACCACTGGAATGGCTGATTCCCAGTTAGCACAGTATAGCGCTGACTTCGTCTAATTCAACCAGAACAATAATTTGAGTTGCCTTTGTTCGATGTTCATTTTACATTTATTGGTAACACTAATAAAAGGAACAAATATGAATTTAAATGAACCGCTCAAAATGAACAATCTATGCAGTTAAGTGTAAATTGTTTGACAGATGAGATAATTTTTTATTGTTTCACATGATACTAAGCCTACCACATAAATATTGAATAGTTGTGAACAGTTTCGAACAAATTCGGTGCACTACGTTTAATGATATTGAAGTGGCCCGAATTTTTTTTTGCTCGCCAGTGTATATAAAATAAATACTGACAACATCATAATACTTACTAATTCTGGATAAGTAGATGTAACGAAGGTCTATAAAAAATGCATTCTGGTAGGGAATATGGGTCATTAAAATTCTATGTAGTAATATATAAAATGAAACAATTATTTTATTTAACTAATTAAATAAATTGTTCTAAAGCACTTAACATAAGCAAGATAGACATTTTGAAATGTAAATGCATATTCCGCAAAAGGAATACTTCGTTTAAGGATGTAAATGCGAGGATGTATATTTTGCTTCGCAGAATAACAAAGTTAAAACGCCAGAATAAACTCCCCCTATATTTTATAAAGTCGCGCTAACAACAGCACAGCAAATCAGCATTTTAGTATGCAAGGATATATACTCGCCATAAAGTAAGGATTACTTTAATAAGTATAAAAATAAAACTGGAGTCATCCTATTTAAACTTTAGAATCAAGTCGGGCTGGTTGCTTAAGATTATGCACTCTTTTACGACAATAAGTTATCGGAGTAAACGCTTATGTGTGTCTCTCAGTTTTCAGTTTATGTCGGAGCGAAAGAGCCCGGAATAATTCATAACCCTTTCAGGAGTTAGTCGAGCGGACTAACTTAATTACGATTTGAACACGGGATCGGACTTCCTTAAAACGTCAAAAATCGCCGCGGTTGCTCGCGAGAGTGATTGCTTTTCTTTCCGATTGCCAAAGGAAATGCTAGAAATTGCGAAATAATAATTTATCAGTACACGTCTGCCAGCTCTTTATGATCTCCGCCATAAACTGAAGTAAACTGCGACCAGCACAACAGTAAATATAATAAAGCAAGAAAACCAATTATAGTTTCGCGGAAGTTCGAAAAACATGACGGGAAATTTAATTTTCTCAGCACCGCACGTCTGCGAAACAGATTAGCCTGGATTAAGAATACTTTGTAGCAATAAGCATTCTAATATTCAGGTTATCTCCAGAAACCATCCACACACCAACTTTAATTATCGGAGTGTACTACGCTCGAAGTGACCCAGCTATTTAGTGTTAATTGCATATTTCCACATACGAGCCTCGTAATTACACAGAATATGCGACAAACTCTCGTGCAAACTACAACTAACTGCTCATTTCCAGATATAGGTCTACTAGGTACAAGCACAGTTTTGCTACATTATGCGACTCGCATGGAACTACAGATTACATAAGCGCGAACGAGCTTCGGCAATGTCTGAATACAAATAATATAAGCGGCCACACACGCCATCCTATCCAAAAAATAAAAAATAATAATAAGATATATACATATACATATAACAATATATTTCTATTTAGTATACATAGCCTATGTATACTTTTAAAAGAAACGCGTCAATTTCGCCTATTGTGTAGGCAACCGACTATACCCACAACTAAAAAACAGAAGCAAACGTCACTATAGTTGTGAATTATTTGAGTATGAAGGTTATGTTGATGCAGTATTTATATTAAATAAGTATTTCATCCTGTATATAGGACACAGATGATGACTTTTTTGTTTCCGTAAGGTGCACATTATATTTCTTTTGTACAAAACACATACATCAGCGGCAAAGTGGTGTAATGGTCAGCATAGCTGCCTCCCAAGCAGTTGATCCGAGTTCAATTCCCGGCGATCGCAAACTTTTTTTAATTATTATTATTCAACGTAGCATAAAATATTTCATTTCATTTCTTCGGTTAAAACGTGATTACTTTCAGTTTTTATTTTATGGGAATTTATTACTGATGATCCCTCTGATTTAAATTTTCTAGCAATTGTTTGACACTAAATAAAGATTAATTTTATTTTTTAGCATTGAATTAATTTGATTACTGTGGTCACAGCATGCTTGAGTTGTCTGTATAGTTGGTTGCCTACACAATAGGCGAAATTGACGCGTTTCTTTTAAAAGTATACGTAGGCTATGTATACTAAAAAGAAAAATTCCCTGTATATACAGTGTGTCTCACTGTAGAGTGCACCACCCCAGTATTTTGTTTATATATTATCGATTCAAAAAATTTCTCTTTTCTGATTATACCTCTCACTAAACTGTAATTTAAGGGTATGTTACTTTCCCTTTACGGTGAAATGCTAGCCTACTACGATTTAAAATAAACAGCAAAATTGAAGAAGTCGTATTAGGGATTTTTTTACAACAAAATTTTGTTAATAGAAGTTGTTCAGAATCGCCCAAACAAGCTAAATCCAAAATTTCATTACAATCAAAAAATATTGAAATTTTTTAGAAAAAAAATTTTTCAATATTTTTTGATTGTAATGAAATTTTGGATTTAGCTTATTTTAACGATTCTGAACAACTTTTATTAACAAAATGTTGTTGTAAAAAAATCCCTAATACGACTTCTTCAATTTTGCTGTTTATTTTAAATCGTAGTAGGCTAGCATTTCACCGTAAAGGGAAAGTAACATACCCTTAAATTACAGTTTAGTGAGAGGTATAATCAGAAAAGAGAAAATTTTTGAATCAATAATATATAAACAAAATACTGGGGTGGTGCAGTCTACAGTGAGACACACTGTATATAGACACACACACATGCAACTTAACACAAATACATACATAGATGCACAGGGTGGAGCAACAATTGTGGAACATAAAATGGCAGAATGCTTTGATGATCGACCAGTTATATGAGGCCTGAATGCAAGGGGGAGTAATGGGGGTAACAACACCCCCTCCCCCGGGTCTTGAGATTGCGATTTTTTTTATCTAAGTAAAATATTAAAAGAACAAACGTTTAAAAAAATTAAGGTGCTAAAATACACGCATATACGAGGTCGAACAAATATATAACGGGATTGATCAAATACAAAGCATGTGAGGTAGCCATAGGTGAAAATACCTCTAGCGTCCTTCGAAATACTCTCCCTCGACTTCTACGCACCGTTGACATCGACGATACAAGTCGCGGAAAGCCTGCTTAAACTTGTCACGAGGAAGTGCGTTTAGTTCGGCGGTAACATTCCGTTGAATGTCTTCCACGTCGTCAAAGCGCCTTTCCTTGAGTGTCAATTTCAGCTGAGGAAACAGCATGAAGTCCGCTGGAGACAGATTCGGCGAATAGGGAGGATGTTCTAAGACTGGGACATTTCTTGTCGCCAAAAACGTCTTTACAATCAAGGCAGAATGCACCGGAGCATTGTCATGTAAAACGTGCCACTAGCCGGAGGCTGGCAACTGCGGTCGTACACGTCAAATGCGTTTTAGTAAACGCATCATGACACCCTTGTAGTACAGGCTAGTGAAGGTGACACCCGGTGGCATAAATTCTTTGTGAATGGTGCCTTGACTGTCGAAGAAAGTGATCAGCATCGTCTTCACTTTCGATTTTTGGAGACGGAATTTCTTTGGCCTGAGAGACATCTTCGATTGCCATTCCATGTCTCTTGCTTTCTGGATCGTACTGTAAGCACCACGACTCGTCATCAGTAACAATTGAATCCAGAAAATGTGGGTCACTGTTGGCTGTTGCAATGAAGTCGCGGGAGGTGCCCACTCGATACGCTTTTTGCTCAGCGGTCAAATTGTGCGGGACAAACTTGGCATAGACCTTCCTTTTCTTCAAATTTTTCCAAAATGGTTCTAATGGTTTCACGGCTAATACTCAGCTCCTGCTCCATCATGCTCAGTGTCAGTCGTCGATCAGCCGCCACAAGTTGTCGGACTTTTTCGATCGTTACGGGGTTTCTCGTTGTGATCGGACGACCTGGCTTCTGATCATCGTAAAGGTCTTGCCGACCTTCACGAAATCTGGCAAACCACTCGAAAACGCGAGTACGGGACATGGCCTCATCGCCGTACACAGTTTTCAACATCTCGAATGTCTCCGTGGCCGTTTTCCCCAATTTGAAACAAGACTTAATGTTCGCTCTCTGCTCCATGTTTCCATGCTGTGTCACATGTGACAGCTGCACTAACTTGTTCATTCGCATGCACATCCTACCACGCAAGTTCTGACAGGATGCTGTTTTAGCTATGTGTAGACGAAAGTTCCAGCTACAATTTGGATATGATTTGGAAACAGTCAGTTTCTTATAGCGTCCGCAGTAGTGCCAATCCCGTTTAATATTTGTTCGACCTCGTATATATAAGAGGATTTATGGGAAGATAAGGATCTCTGGCATTTGGGATGCGGAATACGGCCCCAATAGAAACTATAAAAATTCGCCATATACACTGGCGAGCAAACAAATTGATGTGAACTTCTAGTTATGATATCTTTGTGGAATTTTCTGGTTTAAGCTTATATTGGCCAATTGTAAACCATTCTACTATAGTTTGTAGGCTAAATTACAAATTCAGTGAAAATTGGAAAGCTTATTTTTTGGATTTTATGATTTATATTGAAAGAGCAACAAATTTACAGACTAAAAAATGAAAAAAAATAATCACTGATAACGTGTATTACCTCCTCTTGCGTTAATGGCTGTTTGAAGTCGACGAGGCATACCTTGAATTAAGTTAAGGATTACATTCTGGTCGATGTCATCCCATTCTTGCAGTAGTAACTCCCTCAGCTCCTGGAGAGTTCTTGGAGCTGGTGTATGCCTTCGAATACGACGTCCCAACTCATCCCAGTTATATTCGATGGGATTCATGGCCGGACTGATGGCTAGCCAATCGAAATACGTATTTCCCACCTCATCCAGATATTCTGCGGCAACTCTAGCTGCATGAGGTCTAGCATTATCGTACATAAAAATGCCATGCTCGCCCATAGTGATCATGAAAGGCATAACATGATCTTCTAGAAGGTCCTAGACGGTAATGTACCTGTGAGCTGTCGGAACCATTCTGTATGAAAACCAACTCTGTGCGTGCTTGTGAACTGATTTCTGCCCAAACCATAACAGACCCACCAACAAGTGAAAGTTGCTCGTGCTCGTCAATACAAACTTGATCGTATCTTTCTCCGGGTATTCTCCATACTCACCGACGTCCGTCTGACGCAGTGAGGCAAAAACGCGACTCGTCTGCAAACAGTACCTTGCTCCTGTTCTCATTGTTCCATGCCACGTGATTTCGGGCAAAAGTCAATCTTGCAACTCGATGCCGACGATGCAGTGGTAAACCTGTAGCCGTCTTTCTACAAGACAATCCAACAGCACGAAGTCTTCTCCTAATTCACTGACATTTACATCTCTAACTTCTTGGTGTTGATTTCGCAGTTCATCCTCAGAAGCTGTTCTATTCCGCAAACTAGCGGAAACCAAAAACTGGTCATCTCTTTGGGTGGTGACTTTTTTTCGTCCGGATCCTGGTCTTCTGGTTATCAGGCTAGTCTCTTCATAGCATTGGTACACATCTTGTACAGCACAAAGGCTATTACCAACAATTCTTGCAGTTTCACGTTGTCCTCGGTCATCTTGTATCAACACTACATTTTTGCCACAACAATAGGATATAAAGGCATTATTAAAAGCGCAATAAATACTACGAACACTACACCGTGAGCTGATAGGTTCTTCAGAGAGAAATCAAAGCTAACTTAAAAAAAAAGACACCGAAAGCTGAATATTTAATTAGAGCAAATGCACGCTATTTCATAGAAGTCGTAATTACCGTGATAATACATGATAGATGACAAATATGACAGATAAAATTTCTCGAAAAACACATGATTAAGCGCCTGCTATGATTTACAATTGGCCAATATAAGCTTAAAACAGAAAATTGCACAGAGATATCATAACTATAAGCCTCAATTTTTTGTTCGCCAGTGTATATAATTAAATTTAATTAACTATAATTATTTTTACCCCCCTGAGAATATCACCTGGATCCGCCACTGAGTTTTACGTTAGCTATCAAACAGTTACGTAGTTTGGTAAAACAGTACTCAAAGTTAAGGAACGATCCGCGTGGTGTCTACTTGGATGGGTGACCGAAATCTTCGCTCTAACGCTGCAACCCGCGGTGCCTCGGAGAGTACGTAAAACCGTCGGTCCCCCTGGGTTAGTGCGCCACGTCACCAACTACCTCAAACGGGGGTAAAATGGCAGCAGATTGCGGAATTGCCTTCGGGTCTCCCCGCAGACATTTCTCATACGCAAATTATTTACAGTCTTCCGTTGGTATAACAATTTGTCGCTCATGGAACAGGATGATGTTATAGGGATCGTTTCCTATTAGTTTTGACTTGTATATGTGCAATAAACATATTTATAAAAACGTATAATATTGTGAAATAGTTATTTCTTAATAAAAGCAAAAAACTACAGATTAACTCATGTGTTCGTCGTCACTATCATCTCCCCCCAAAGGAATGATTTGTTTGGTAGGTGCTATTATTTTTTTCATAGGTTGTATGTTTTATACACTTAAGATCGACTTACTTTGATTTATAGTTAGGTTATGGAAGGCTTCAAACTGTATATCAGCTTAAAAATTAACGGTATAAATTTACTGACAATATCTCGTTGGTAAACTTTAAAACTACTCAATTCTGCTGAGTATAGTCAGGTTGTTTATTTGCATACCAATTACTGATGAAGATTACACGATGGGTTGCCAAAGCTTAGTATTCGTACTATCTTTAAAAAAGGGTCTTGGGCTGTATGAAATACAATAATAATACAGTAAAAAAATTGTTATAGAAAAGTTATGAATTTTATTTTTAGCGCATATACCTACTATATTTTTAATGAAGAATCTGCAAACTTGAACATTTAATGTGTAGTATGCCTTTAATCGAGAGAAATTACCAAATGAGTGAAAATGATCAACGAAGTGATTGTGGCGTCAAATGATATGATATTATTTGCTCAATCATTTTTTTTGTAGATGGTGCGTTTCTTTCATGGTTTATTAAATCAGTTCATTTTTTTCTTTTCGGTGACGAGGTTGTTCCCATTCACAATATGTTAATTTTTTTAATTCAATTTGTGGCGTTGTTACTCAAGCACAATGTAATTATGATAATTTTCAGAAAGGTAATTCGATCCTTCATTCAAACGTCTAATAATATACATTATAGTGTTTTATTTAAAAGTAAAAACCAACTTTTCAGTCCACCATCCACATTCTCAAAACTGCTAATATTTTTAGGTTCCTCAAACATTAAATTTTTATGATAAGTTTGTGTATATATTTATGGTAGCAAATAACAAAAAATATTAATAATACTGACTTTCAAATTTTTTTGTTTTATTAGTAGGTCGCAAAACTCCAAAAGAAATCCCCATTTATTTATTGATGGACAATCCGCGAAAGTTAGACCCGCGAATCTGGAGGGCTAACTGTACTTCAATCATATTTTATTTGCAATAAATCACAACTAACCGGGGCGTAAAACCCGGTAAAAAGACAAAACCTTCAATTTGTAGGAAGAGGGAAAGCAGTTTAACGTGGTTCATAAGAAATAACGTCATCTTTGACAATCGTAACCCATGTAGTGGGGTATCTTTCTGCTCGACGTATTAGGCTAACTTCCCGCCTGGCATATGTGCAAATGCAAAGAGGGCTTGTAGAACCTAATTTCTGCAGGACCATGGGCCTGCGTACAAGGGCTGAAGAATCTTCAGTTCTACATCACTATAATTATGAACTAAGATATCCAATGAACATTCGCTGCATTGTTGTTAATTTAATCCTTCCATTTCAGAATCAACAACCGAGTTGATTGAAGGGCAGTATGGTGACGTTTCTGCCCAACTGGTGTATGGCACCTTCACAACTCCTCCAAACAGCATCTCCGGCAGTGCTGTTTGCGCCTTCTCGCTCCAGGATATTTCAGATACTTTTGAGGGCAACTTCAAGGAACAAGCAGCCTTGAATTCGAATTGGTTGCCGGTACAAAGCTCGAAGGTGCCTGATCCTAGACCTGGGCAATGTCACAATGACAGTCGAACACTTCCTGATCTCACTCTTAACTTCATCAAAACACACTCCCTTATGGATGAGAGTGTGCCTTCCTTCTTCGGACAACCTATTGTCATTAGAACAAGTTTTCAGTAAGCAAACTTTTTATACATACAATGATACGTCTATAACTAAAGGCCTTTTAAAATAAATTGCATGTTTACTGGACGAAAAGTAAAATGTTACATAACATTTGTTACTTTTATAGAATAGTATATTGTTTGTATA
The DNA here is from genome assembly GCA_014611495.1 of Limonius californicus. Classification (NCBI taxonomy): domain Eukaryota; kingdom Metazoa; phylum Arthropoda; class Insecta; order Coleoptera; family Elateridae; genus Limonius; species Limonius californicus. The sequence goes on along the minus strand of JABXWE010014817.1, from coordinate 7,336 downwards.
TGCGATCTTCCTAAATACAGTGCGAAAAATAACATTTATAAACGTGTTCGGGGAATGAAAATTTTAAAGTCATTTTTCTAACTAGAGTACTAAACATTTGATGTATATGAATCTTAACTTTTAAAGGGTTTGTAAAGGATTCTACCGGAAAATTCTTATGGTGGTGGTTTCAAGAATAGAATAATTAAAAACCTATAGTATAAATAATAAATCGTTGATCAGTCATTCGTTAAGAAAGTTCGCATACATACAAATACATAATTTTCAAAAGGCGGCATATGGAACGTTGTTAGTTAACTGCAAACATTCGTACGTTTTCTAGTATTGCAATCATTATTTTCTTTACAGTTATCGTTTCACACAAATTGCTGTGGACCCCCAAGTGAAAGTTCCTGGCGGCAAAACATATGATGTGCTTTTTATAGGAACAGGTAATGGCATTTTATCGTGTCATTTTAGAACCCCATGTGTAATAATATTTCCTTTTGTAGATAATGGAAAGATCATAAAAGCAGTTAATGCTCTTTCCGCTGAAACAAGACATGGAGTGAGACCAGTGGTAGTTGAAGAAATCCAAGTGTTTCCAGTTCATGTAGCCGTTAGGGGAATACATGTGGTTCGAGGTGAGAAACAAGAAGGTCGCCTTATGGTCGTCTCTGATGGAGAAGTCCAATCGTTGCGGCTGCACCGATGTGATAGTAATAAAATATCCAGCTGCAGGTTTGTTACTTTAATTTACACTTAACACAATTGCTGATCAAATGTCAATTGTTCTTGCAGTGAATGTGTAGCTCTTCAAGATCCATATTGTGCCTGGGATAAAGTTCAGGGAAAATGTCGTTCCCATGGTGCAGGGCGTTGGGGTGAAGAGAGTTACTTCTACCAAAGTGTGTCTACCGGCCAGCATTCTGCATGCCCACCTCCTAAATTAGGCAAAGATGCCAGTTCAGTTGGAGGACTCAGTTCTACTCAGCCCAAATTTAATCAAGACCATCAACCCAGTAAAGATATGCCTGATGGACAGGTCATCAATATAATGCAAGACAGAGGATTTGATAGTGTTGGTGGTACGTATATACTACAGTGTAAAAGTATTGTCGTAATGGGTTATTGTGAAGTGTGAAATCTTTTCTAATTGTTTGTCTGAAACAAACCAGTATCAAACTTTTGTCAATGTTATTAAGACTAATCAAATCAGTACTAAAACTGTAATATTTGTAGTTTATTATGAAGCATCGTTTGTGCTATTTCTCAACAGTAAAAACACAAGAGCTTTTTTTTTAACGGATAAATTTCTTTTTGTAACGAAATAATTTTGCAAATCAGTAATTTTACGAGAAAAACTGACATGGCAAAATTTTTGTCAAATGTCAGTTTTTCGAGCAAAATTACTGATGGAAAAATTTTGAGTTAAAAGAAATTTATCCATAAAAAAAAAGCTCGAGTGTTTTTTGGCAAGATAAATTAACGACCGAATATATGATTGAACAACAACAATAATTATCTTTATTGATACAATTAAATTATTTGAATGAACAGTTATTAAATACACAATTGTTATAAATTGTTTGGTTTGGTGTACTGATTTCAAAATTTTCTTCTCTGGTATTCACACATGTGGAATATTCATTTTGATCTTTCTTATTCGAGGCTCGTAAGGAACTAATAAGATTTTCGTGATGTTCAGGGTCAATTTGGAGGCAGGGTTTAATAGAAGATGATGATGAGTGTCCCGTTATCTTTATACCTTGTTGGTCACTTACTCCTGCTTTGGCTAACTGGGAAACTGTACTAGCACGGTTTGAATGATTGGTAATTTTATTATTTGTGATGTCGAGTCCAATTTTAGTTGCAGAATTTTTGGTCCAAGTAGAAATCGTATTAATACCCAGTGGAACATTTTTGTACCAACCTTTAGAATTTGTATTTTTCCAAAAGGGATTTGGAGTTAAAAAAAGTCATTCAGATGTTATGTTTTCATTTCTTTTTTGTAACAGTAATTTTAACAATGCAACGGGACAAATACCTTCATCCATTTCATTTTTTGTTATCCATTTGCTGTATGCTAATTTTTTCGACCTACCTTGTGCCGTCTTTGAAAATATTGAATTGTATTCAAATCTGTTGGAGTTCCATCTAGATTTTTTTCTTCTTTAAAATGGTAAATTTTACAGTTTACAGCTTCTCCTCCCCTCCAAGCTAATTCATAAGAAGCTATATGAAAGAATCTTTTTTGTAATCCCTCTGGTTCGTCTATATTCCACAATTTTGCCATTTTTAGTATATCTTTCTTGTTCAATGCTACAGAACATACTTTCCTTTTCTCTGGAATAGCTTGTAATTCTTTCCGTTTACTATTTCTCGCATCAAGAGCTTCTTTAAAAGTTATGTCGGCAAAAGGATCAAATTTAATATTGTACTCACTGAAATATTTTTCTTGAATCATCTTCGCAGTTGAATTCCAAATTGATTTAACTGCATATTCTTTATAATCTTCTCCATTCCTCTTTTTCATATTATAGGCCCAATCCTTTAATATATCTGCCACTTCTTGTAACGGAGTTATTTCCGACAGTTCGTAATTTCGGACTTGACAAAACTCCATAAATTGTCTCTATATTGACGCTTTAGTGTTTTTTGTGGATTGCGGAATTGATTTTTCTATATTTTTTGTTATTTGTTGAGTCGAAACTTCACCAAAACGACTCATGTTGTATGTTTCAGTATCAAGTATCAACAATACTTAATAATTATAACTGATAGGGCAGACATTAAAGTGACGTAAGCGTACTAGATTGGATTTGTTCTGTGTACTAGATGTAGTCTGCTTATGAGGAACAGGCGTTTTCATCGGTGATAAAAAAGGATGCACCTTTTTTATCGCTGTCAAAATGACAAAACTGTCATCATTAAATGACACATTTTATATAGGAGTTAATTTATCAAAGTAAAAAATTTTGTTAATAAAAAATATTTGATAAATTTGATTTTTAAATTATTTTCGAAATTGTCTTAAAACTTTTGAGCACTAGCAAATTATGTAATACAGAACATATTTACAAATAAAAAAAAATTGTAGTAAAATAAAAATAGGTTGAAAATAATATAGAAACTTTTTTTATGTTAATATTTCCTTTTTTCTCTGTTTTTGTCCAATTTTTATTCGGAGTTTTATTTTGTGAGAAAATAATTTCAGAAATAAAAATAAATAATTTTGTTAACAAATTTGTCTTCTATATTTCGTTTCTTAAAAAGCCCAAAAGGCACTTCATAGCTTTTATTTAAGAATATATGAAATAATCTATTTCTAATATGAGATAAATCTTTCAAAATCCTAATGGCACATTAAAAAATTCATTGGAGTATTATGAATTGTTTTTTTAGATTTTATCTCCTGCTAGTTGAATATATAATGTGTAAAAGTCATGTAACTACATTGTAATACTCACCATTACATTGCAAAATAAAATAGACAGCATCTATTACCTGATTGCAGCTCATAAAAATGTTTTCTATATTAATTAAAAACCAGGCAGTGATTATTATTAAATTTAATACTTTTTTATTGTTATTGTAGTATTAAAAATGTATGATTTTGTTTTCAAATATCTGAGGTGTATTTCACATCTGATTAATGGTCGTAAAATAAACATTATGCAGCTTTAATACTGATTTGAGTGATATTAAGAACTGTATTCACTTGTACTGATGTCAAAGAAATATCAAAAATATCTGTATATCGCATAACAACCCGAACAGGACCATTTGCATTTTTCATTATTATGAATTCAAATTTAAATATGGTCATATATACATAAAATTCGATTATTTGATGGATTTGGCAATAATATACCACTTCCAGTTGTACAGGAAATGCAGCACACTGTATATTTTTGCTTGTTTAGAGTTAGTGTCAAATTCTGGATGCAGCGGCGAATTTATAGCATACACATTTGAGGTCACAGAGAGTAAGAAAAACATAACCCTTTTCAAGTTTTTATTGTGTCACGATTATAAGCTTCCTGTACAAACAGAATCTGTTCAGTTTTAACTCTGCAGTTCTCACTCCATACAGCATCCATTGAACGATAAATAAGGCAGAGTAAGAAGAGCCACCGAAATAGAAAAAAAAACTGTTATCCTTGTTTGGTTAATAGAATAAAATAGTTTAAGATTATGTATCCATGTTTTTGTATAACACGATATGTTGATACCTAATCAGGCTCTCATACATCAGTTTTCTCACTATACAAAGTAGAAACACAAGCTCAAACGCATTGTATCAAAACGAAAACCATCTACTCATCTAACACCGCCTCTGTTTTCTCTACTTCTTCAGCACTTCTTACTCTCTCCTATTTATTGTTGAGTTAAATAGCAAACTGTTCCTTTGTGCACACCAAGGTAAGGTGTGACATTAGCTACCCAAACTTGATTGGGTGTGGCTTTATGTCCAAATGTGATGTTTGATACAGGTGCAACAAATTGACAGTTATTATCCGTAGTTAGGAGGTATACCTGCTTATAAGGGAGATTATGTTTTAATTATCAAATGTCGAGTGACACAACAAACGTACAATTAAGTTATGTTTTTGCTTACTCTACATGTGATTACAAATTGCCCGTTTTCCATATGGAAACTTTCAAGTTGTGGCTTTAGTAATATATAGGGAATTTTGTTTTAGTATACATAGCCTATGTATACTAAAAAGAAAAATTCCCTGTATATATTTACTTATGGTTTTATATATTATTATCTGTTACTTAGGTTGTTAGGCAGTGGCGGCCGGTTTCAACAAGGAGGGGTGCATTTTAATTTTAAAAGCAAAAATACATGATATAAGAAAACACTGACCTGAAATTAATGTGAAGTTTTTTAAAACACCTTAAAAGTTTATAAAATCCATTCTTGTAAATTGCTTTCAAACAATAATATAAGATAGTTATCGAATCAGTAATTGCGTAACAGAAAAAAACAGCCAAACACTTTTAATTTTTAAAATGAAATTCTACTCATCGATTTTTCATCGAAATAAAGTTGTCCGCAACATTTTCTTTAAAATTATCAATTTCATTAACTAAATTCCTACTGATAGCCATTGCAGCCAAAGCATTCAAACCATCGTTAAGCTTGGTGTTTTGGCAAAAGCTTTTTACACGCTTTAATGTGAAAAAGAAACGTTCAGCTCCGGCGGTTGTCATAGGAGTTGTTACAAAAATACTTAGAAGTCTCAGTGTTTCCATAAAAGTGTCTTTAAGATTTTTTTTAACAACAATGTTAAAATATTCATAGCACCAAATATTTCTTTAAAGTCAGATCTTATGTATATAACTTCTAACTCGCTTTTTAACCTCTTCTTAGAGAGCATGGGATAAAAGGAAATTACTCTGTCTAAAATATAAGTATAAGTTTGTAAGTCTCTGCAGAAAAATTATAGCTGTACCTAAGACCTGTTCTGTTTTTCTCTAAATTTTTTTGTACTAAATTTTAATTCGGCGTGGGCCTGCCTAATGATTTAATTTGAAGTTTTTCTTCAATCGAAAGTCTTGAAAAGTCACTCTTTAAAGGATTATTAACACTGTTCATAGTTTACTAGTTACAAAACTGGACTTTGGAATAGAAAACTATGAACGCGGGCGAAACTGTTCGACCCACTAAGTGAATGCTGTAATCAATAATCATCATATACGTACGGTCAGGCGATGTTTGCCGAATACAGAGAATTGTGGGGGCGGAATAGATGCTACCTTCACGCCTGAAGATTTAATCGCGCAAGGCGATGACATACTTTGCGGCGAAAATCGCGGAATGGATGACAATTTAAACGTTGAAACGTTAGCTATAGAAAACAAACTTCTGCAGAGTTAGTTCGTTTTAATTATTATTTAAATACAGAAAAGAAAACATTAATTTTAATATTTTAATCGGGGAGGGGGCGCACCCGTGCCCGTTTATTCAAAAACCGCCACTGTTGGTATTTCTATATTACAGATATCCCATTACTTGATGTTTTTGCTCTCTTATTCCACATGTACTAGTAAAAATATTTAGTAAATGCATGTATTTGTAAGCATTGGTGAATGGTGACAATTTTATTCTTTAATTTAGTGTTTTATTTAAACCTTGTAGGTTTAATGTAGCTTGAGATTAGAGTCGTTTTGTTTATTTTAGACGATAGGCATCTAGCCAACAGGTTTGCCAAAAATCAATTATGTTAATGAAAATTATAATATTTTTAAATTTAATCTTACTTCAGCAAATTTGTTTTATGATGCAGACCCATAGTTTCCAGAAAAACATATTACTTACACTGCATAAGTTATACAAAGGCATATGCCCATTATGTATGGAATATAGTATATATCTCGGTAAATATCGACTTTATAAAAAAAAATTGTATATAAAAGTTGTTTAACATTTTATTTTCCATAACAAGACAGTATTCAATTTTTTTTATTTCAGTAAACAAATGAGTAACGAATAACACTTTAATTTTTTAAATAGCAATGTACCCTTTCATTAGGCTCATTCGATAGAGATTTTTTTTCTCTTTTCGATGACATAAAATCTTAGTACCCGTATACCAGAAAATGTTTGAAAAAAAATGTAAAAACTGTTATAAAGTTAATTTCACCAATAACATGAATCTAGTTATCCGAGATCTCTTTTATTTGTCTTAACAATTGAATATAGGCCATAAATGTGACAGAATCTTGTTTATTTAAATAAGTTGGTGCATCGAAAAATAAAAATGGTTCATTTAACAGATACTGAACGCATAGAAATTTTAATTATGGTCGGTTATGGGGATCGCAAACGAACACAATTAGAAGTATGTAAAATTTTTAATGAGCATTATCCAAATCGAGAACCAATTACCCAGTCAGTAGTTAGCAAAACTTTGAAATGGTTTAGGGAAACTGGTTTTGTTAAAGATCTGCCGAAGACTGGTCCGCAGAGACCTGCGACAAATGAAGATAAAAAGCTCAATGTTTTACTAGAAATCGAAGAAAATCCAAACACTTCAACTCATCAGTTATGTTTAAACCATGCCGTAAGTAAAGGTTCAATACACAAAATAGTACATTCAGAAAAATTACATCCATACAAACCGACTTTACTGCAAGAATTATCCGAAGATGACTACGATCGACGTGTTGAGTTTTGTGAATTTATGATGGAGCGAATCAACAACAATCCAAATTTTCTCAATAATATTGTTTTTTCTGACGAGGCTATGTTTTGTTTAAATGGAAAAGTAAATAGGCATAATTGTCGATATTGGGCCGCTGAAAATCCCCACTGGATGATCCAAAATCATACCCAAACACCACA
>JABXWE010014816.1:0-13332 GCA_014611495.1 Limonius californicus | reverse complement strand
TCTTATTGTTACTATCGATTTATGCCACAATCAGAAAAAGATGAACGAGCCCATCAGTCTGTTTGCCTTAATTTTAGGACCAAGGTTTAATTTGTTACTGATTCATTAAACACAATCAGTTTTAAATTTACCTACTATTTAAGTTTTTTCTTCTCTGCTTATGAGCTCATAATGTTGAATGTTCTTTGTATTTTCAGAGCTTTAAAGATATTAAACCTAAAAACAAAGCATTAAACAAGACTATATGGTTGCTGTCGATAGGTAGAAATGCCTTAATCGTTCTTATTGGATCTCTTATAGCGTTTTATTTTGAATCCCGCAATGGAAAAGCACCTTTTACTCTTTCAGGTATGTAAACATCATGTTAATAATAATATACTTTATAATAATTTGTATTTATAATAGCCTCCATCTGACCATCCCGCTGTAAGGCAAAGGCCTCCTTCTTAATTTTCAAACCTTGACGGTTTTTTTTAAATAATAAACTTGTATAATGTTTTACTCCTCTTTCCCATGGCGCTACAGTCTCATGTGGATCTGGGCCTTCCTGATTTTATGCATCCATTATTTCCTTTGGTGAGCAAATACTTTTCAATTTTGTATGTTCAAGATTTGTCATGCGTCTTCTTCTACGTTGTCGATCCATCTTTGTCTTGGTCGCCCTTTTATTATCTTACCCACCAGTTACCCCTGATATAACGTCTTCGACATTCTGGGTCAGTTCAGCGTTCGACATGACTCGCCCTTTTTAGCCTCTGCAGTTTCACGAATTCTACTATGTCCTCTTCCTTGTGTAGATGTTTTACTTCAAAAATATGTATGTATTAACCTCCATAAACCATTATGTTGTTCCGGACCAAACATTCTTCTTAGGATTTAATTTCTGACAAATGGAAAGCAGAAGCATGTTTAACAGCTGAACGCCTGGGAAATCTTAAAACTGATTCTCTTACAACTTGGATGTTTTCTAACGTCCGGGCACTTCTTGGTGTATCAGGCGGTTTTCTTTTTAAGGCTGAACCTGTGGCCCTGAATTTTACAACCCTCCATATCCTTTTACGAACTAAAACGGCAATGGGCCCACTACTAATAGCACACACTAAGGCGTGTCTTCTTATATCCTTCGTTGTCTTCCGTTTCTGTCACTGCAAAATTCTGTTTCCATCGATAATTCACTGCGTCTTCTTAAGTTATAAATTTTTCTTCTTGTCCTTATATGTTGATATTCTGAACTGGAAGTCCTGTTTCCTGTCTGTAATAGCATTGTACTTTCTTCTAACTTCTTTCGCTTGTTTTGCTTGTTCCATTCCATTCCACTGTTCTTGTAGTTGACCTCTTCTCTCTTTTCTCATTAATTTTTTGGTTGTTCTTCTTAGTTCTTCATATTCATTTGTTTTCCGTCTGGTATGTCTTTGTATTGGATTTTTTGCTTCGTTTATTTCCTCGAATACTTTCTTCTCTTCCGTTGATATTTTTATGCTTGCATTTGTTTCCACTTATCTTCCACCCGTTCTGCATGCCCTTGATTTTGTTTTTCTATTAATTTTTCTCCTAAAGCTTTTTAATATTGCACCTGCCATTCTTCCATCTTCAGTTTATGTTTGCCATATTTCTTAGTCTTATGCGTGGGAACAGCTTACGCGTTGTCTACTTTGACCAGCATATAATCAGATTTACACCCTGCTCTTCTCATTGTTTTATGTCTATGATGCGCGAAATATGTTTGTTCAATATTAAAGCATTGTCTATCTGATTGAACTTCCTTGCATCTGGGAAAGTCCATCTCCCTTTGTGTATTGATTTGTGAGGGAATGAACCTATTTAGTGCCTTCTCTTTGACGTCGCACACTCTGTTAATCTCTCGCCGTTGTCATTGAATTCATCGTCTAGACTATGTTTACCTACGGTTGCGATATATGGTTCTTTTCTACCAGCCTTTGGATTTAGATCTCCAATTGCAATTTGAACTCTATCGTTGGGTTCTTATTCATTTTTCCTTATAGGGCCTTGTAGAATACATTTCTGTCGTACTCGTCTTTCTCTTCTGTTGGGCTATATACTCAAAACATTGAGATGTTTTAAATTTCATTTTATAATTCGCGTATTCTTTCTTTGACATGGACCTACTATGAATCCTGTTCCTAGATCTTGTGCGTCCCTTCCGGTAAGTATGACTGATGGCTTAAAAGAGCAAGATATAGGACGCGGTTTTCCAAGCATCTCTATGCTCTTAGACCATATTTGGCCCATTGTACACCCTAACCAAGAATTTTGCCTATCTGAGGTAATTTCAACTCCAGTAGTGTTTTTTAACGTGTCACACATCGCAGTGGCACGGGACCTACGGCTTTAATTATTATCCGACAGAAGGCGCATTTTCAGATTTTTCCCCGCTAGAAAAATCTCGACGACCTCAGCCAGGTTCGATCCCACATCTCTCGCATCTAAAGTCAAATGCGCTAACCACTAGACCACCGAGGCCGTCCTTCCAGTAAGTATACTTAATACTCGACGGCCTCGGTGATCTAGTGGCTAGCGCACTTGTGTATAGGTCCAAAGAACACGGGTTCGATCTCGGTTGAGGTCGGTCAGATTATTCTGTTTAATAAAAAGTAAAGCCGTGGTCTCGCACTACTGCGTTGTGTGACATGTCAAAAATCGCTATTGGGGTTGGAACTACTCCAACAATAGACAAAATGCATAGTAAAGATGTACTATAAGCCAATAATGGCTACACTACGTAGACATGCGTGGAAAATCGCCCCCTAGATCTCGCTCAATCAAAAATCAGTCAATACTTAATACTCCGATTTATCAATTCTTTCATGTCCTGTCCACCTAATTTTTTGGACAGCCGAATGTTTTGCTTATTTTAATGTTAAATCTTAATTTAATTACTAGGAAAGGTGGTGTCAGGGGTTCCGGCATTCAAGCTACCAAACTTCAGCACAACTCTAGGAAACGAAACCGTTACTTTTGTAGGAATGGTACAACAACTAGGAACAGGCATCATTGTCCTTCCAGTTGTTGCTGTTTTAGCAAATGTTGCTATAGCCAAAGCTTTCGGTAAGACATTCAATTTCCCATCATATAAAATATGTTAACAGATTTATTTTAGCAACTGACAAAGTTGTTGATGCAACGCAAGAAATGATCACATTAGGATTGTGCAACATTTTTGGCTCTTTTGTTCAATCCATGCCTACAACAGGTGCTTTTACACGATCAGCTGTTGCCAATGCTAGTGGAATTCGAACTCCGATGGCTGGAATTTATGCTGGTAAAAGAATTCGTTGTTATTATTATCAATATTAATGTTCTATTTGTAGGCACAATAATACTTCTGGCGTTAACATTTTTGACTCCCTACTTCTATTATGTACCTAAGGCTACATTATCGGCGGTATTGATAAGTGCTGTAATATTTATGATCGACTATCAAATTGTCCCAAAACTATGGAAGACTAATAGTAAGTATTTTTAATTATTGTTAATTTATGGTAGAACATTGCTTGATGTCATTATTATTATAGTGATACTCCGCGAATTGAGTTCTTTAATATCGTTATAAATTGGTTTAAACTAAAGAAATTAACGCACTAATGAGTGCAATAAGTTGCCTTAGACTAATTTTTAAATGCCAAATGTGGCAATTAAAAGTATCTGGGAAGACAGTATTGGTGCAACTCTGTTTTGCTAGTATGTGAAGTCAGCTAGATGTTTCTTTGTTTTATATTCAAATTTACATTAATACCGTGCTACATAATTTGAACTCACATACCAAATCCAAACCACAACGTTTGTTCAAAGATTTTAAGAGAACTCTTAGGGCCATATCCCATCGGGACGGCCACGTAGTTTGTCGCCCAACATAATGTATTGAATTGTATGACGGATATCTGACGTGGACATGGCTTAGCGACGCGGCCAATTTGGCTACACTTCCAACAATATACATAGTATTTAATGGCGAGTCAGCCGCCATTCTCTCATCGGCATCGTCACCAACTGGACATCCCTCTCTGTGCACTCATCACATTCACGCCGTTATTTTTAAATAGAGACTTTCGATACCGAACGGTTCATTATAGAAACTGAAAACTGACAATCGGTTTAGGATAGCTCCTCCGCGGAATATTCCTACTGCGACTTGAAGACAAAACGTTGGGAAGAAATTATGGATATTTTTGGAGGAAAAGAACTAACTTTTCCGACTTCTTTTTCCAACGTACATATAGAAGAAGTGCGATCTCTTCCACGTCAATGTTCAGATAATTCGCCTTCCGCGCGTGCCGGCGACTTTTGGTGCCTTCTTTGGCTACTCTTTCTGGCGACCCACAGATGCCAAGAGTAGCCAAGGCGACGCTGCTGGCAACGTCGCGATGGCGTCACCGGGACCTCACGGCCACGTCTACAGCAGCGTCGCCAAATATAATGTATTAAATTGTATGTCGGGTATCCGACGTGGAAACAGCTTGGCGAGACATGGCCAATTTGGAAGCGTCACCAGCCCGAACGCCGCATATCGCTACGTTTGGTGACGTCGCCGCATTGGCTACGCTTGCAACAAAATACATAGAAATCAATGACGGACGATTCAGTCGCCGCTCTCTAACTCGGCCACCAGCAACGTTGCCAACCGAACATCCCTCTCTGTGCATTCATCACTTTCGCGCCGTTGTTTTTTTAAATGGACACTTTCGATACCGAAAGATTCATTATAGAAATGGAAAATAGACCATCGGTTTAAGAAAGTTCCTTTGCTAAATATTCCACTGCGACTTGAAGACAAAATGCTGGGAAGAAATTGTGGATATTCTCGGAGGAAAAGAACGAATTTTTCCGACTTCTTTTTCCAACGTACATATAGAAGAAGTGCAATCTCCTACATGTCAGTTTTCAGACTATTTGCCTTCCGCACGTGCTGGCGACTTTTGGCGTTTTCTTTGGCTACTTTTTCTGGCGACCCGCAGGTGCCAAGAGTAGCCATGGCGACGCTGCTGACGACGTCGCCATGGCGTCTCAGTGAGATATGGCACTTAAAGTAAACGATTTAAAAAAATGAAGTATTAAGCAAATTCTGATAGTATATCATTCAACGAGCGGTAATGTAAGCAATAACTCACACGGTTGTCGTTTGCAGCATGAGCCACAGGCGAGTGCTGTAATTATCCAAGTGAGTTATTGCGATTACCGCAATCTGTATACTATACTGTATCCAGGACTACCTACTAAATTAGGTTTTCACTATTTAAATTTTATAATTTTCATAAAAATTTTGAATTATTTTTGTAACATTTCAAAATTTATGACGGATATAATTTTGACAAATGTATTTATTTTCATTGTCACTCGTTTGATTGTCCAATGCTTTTATTGCACATTGGGAATTGGGAATTTCAGTAGCTGGTGTAAATATTGGAGTGTAAACATATTAGTTTGTGGGATATCTAAGGTGTAATCCATTGGCAAAAAATTTACAAATAATTGTAGCAAAAAATGAAAAAAGTAACATTGGTCTTTCTGACATGAAGTAGCCTAATGATAGCATTGCCAGGAAAGGTGTATTCGTACTAAACTTGTAAAATAACATAAGAGAATGCCAGTTATTCATTGGTGTAGGCTCTCTACATTCGCGTTTCTTTGATGTGCATTTTGAGTTGCATATTCATTAAAATTTAATGATCACATTCTTCTCTTCACTTTTGCAAATATTTCCATATATCGAAGTTCCAAGAGACTGAAAAAAACTTCGTTATATACAAAATTCGAAATAAGGAACAGCAAAATTTGTAAGTTGTTAAAACTGCTTAAATACCTCAAAAATTAATGTGCAGTAATTTAGAAATATTGATTTATAAGTAGGTAAAGACACACGTACAAGAGTACGTAAAAACTCAGTAATTTGTTGTAAGGTGCAGTTAGATAAAGTTTTTTGTTCAAAAAATGTTTCACACTTGTTTATACTAGAAAACACTGCTGCAGGTGTAGAGTAAATGAAAATTTTCTTTTGTGACTGGTTACACAGTGTTGAGTAATGTGACCAACACCTGTGAACAATGGTACATATTACTTATGAAAAATAGCATGTTAATGTAGTAGTGATAGATAAAAAATAACCTCGTTAGAATAGCCAAAAATTATTTTGATAGTGTCTATAGATAGGGGGCACTGCGTATTACAATCTGCCCAAATTATTTTTCTAGTACTTCAAATAACTAGCAAAAAGCTAATTCGTCTTAGCAAGCTCACTCTGTATAATTATTTTGAAAGATTAATAACATTAATTGTTATCGCACTGTGTAAATATCATTTGTATTTTTATTTATAGGATTTGATTTATTAATTACGCTAGCAACGTTTATCGTAAGCTTAATGTATGGAGTTGAGCAAGGTTTATTAGTAGGAGTTCTTCTCAACTTTATCCCATTATTGAAGTTATGGACAAGACCTAAAGTAGAATTTTCACTTTGCTCAGTGAGTTGTTCTAAAAACTAAGCTCTGATATATTTTCATTGGCAATTTTTTTCAGAGCAAAAAGGAGATTGAATACCTTCTGGTAAAACCCGAGCTGGGTTTATATTATTCTGCAGTTGACTATTTTAGACAAGAAATAGTTAAAACTACTGCAGAAATAACTACCCCTACTCCTGTTGTTATTGATTGTTCCAATATTTTAGAAGTTGATTACACAGCAACACAGGTAATTATTTTGCAAGTCGGTTTGTACAAAATAACATGGTTGTTTTTCATTCTAGGCCTTAAATAATATCATAAAAGCAGTTAGAAAGCAAAATCAAGAGGTACTGTTTTTACACATAAATGATTCTGTCTTCAATAGCCTAAAAACTGTAATAGACACAAATAATGTGCATTGTTGTAACAATGAGGATGATATTTATGATTCACTAATGGAACTGAAACGTTGCGGAGATGATGATGTAGAGGCAGCATTATTACCTTGCAAAGAGTCATCATAATGTATATATTTAAACTATTAGACTGTTTACTGTAGTATTAAATTTATTGTTGTACATATTTTATACGATTTAAGTATATATACATAAAATGTTAACGTGCGTTGTTGTACAGATTTTTAATAAAAATGTTGGAAACAATTTAAGATTTCTTCCTATCAAATAAATTATTTAAAATATGCTGTATTAAAAAAGAAAAACTTATCGAAAGAGGTTTACTTGTACACTTCGTTTCATATGAAATGCACCACCCACTAAAAATAAAGCTACGGGTTTGAACCTTTGCTAAAATAATGTTTCATTATTGAGTATGAAATGATGAGGTTTTCATAAAAAAAGATTAACAATTATAAGAAAACAATAACAACAACGGTAACAAAATTAACAGTGTGTAACATAGCCATGAACAGCAATGCAAGCATTTACTTGTCGTGGCATGCTTTCTATCAAGTGATCTATGTTCTCCTGATACTGGGGTATCTCGTTCCATATAACCTCAAGTTGGTGTCTCAGCTTGTCTAAGTTGTTAGGAGCTCTTGGCAATAATCTTAGTCGCCGGCCCATCATATCCCAAAGATGTTCGATCAGCGATAAGTCCGGTGATCGTGCAGGCCAAGGCAACATTTGCAATTGTGCTTGTTGAAAGTACATTCTGGTAACGTTTGCAGTGTGTGGACGTGCGTTAACCTGTTGGGAAATACCGTTTGGCAACGTCTGCATGAATGGTACTAACACCGGTTCCAGGACATTGTGAATATAGCGATGAACATTTAAAGTGCCTGGGACGAACACAAGAGGTGATGTTCTACCGAAACAAATCGCACCCCAAACCATAACTCTAGGTGTTAAAGCTGTATGGTGTCTTTCAACAAACTCTAGATTTCGTCTGTCTCCTCGATATCGACTTACCTTCCTACGGCCGTCATTTGCCCACAAACAACAACAAATTTATGAGAGACAGTAGACGAACACCACAACCACTTGATTTTTTTAATGGAAATAATAATCATTTCATACGCAATAAAAGAATCTTATTTTAGCAAATTTTAAAACACGTAGCTTTATTTTTAATGGGTGGTGCATTTCATATGAAACTGAGCATATTTAGATTGCCATCAGTAAGATTGAACTTTACACATCTTAGTTAAGGGCGTCTTTAAAAGGTGCCAAAAGATTCCGGGTGCTAATTCCTTTCGTCTAAATAAACAGAAAACTTGCTATGAGAAATACAGATACCTCTTCAAAGGTACGTCATCGAGGATGGTTTATTTAGGATAACGTGTGAACCGTTTGAGCTACGAAGTTACGAAGTTTGGAACATTGAATAAACTTTTGATGCCGAAACCAATTATTTAATCAAACTTGCAATAACTTACCCCAAAGAGCCCTAAATGGGCGGAGGCTTTGTTAATTCTATCATTTTTTGTGTTGTCACTTTTCAGTAAAAATTATGAAAATTTGAACCTTTTCACACAAAAAAGGTAATATTGTTGAAAGTCGACCGTTTTCGACATTTTTCGAAGTAAATGTGCAAAAAACATGTTAGGCGCTAAAGTAAACATGTGTCACAAAAAAAAACACGATATTCTAAAAAAGACATCCTCGGTGATGCGTCCTAGAAGAGTCTCTTAGGAAGCTCTGACTCACGTTCATAGGAAGTTTTTTGATAATTTTGATGGAAGGAATATTTTGATACCTTTTGAAAACACCTTGTGTGCTTCATTATATCATTAAAACATACAAATTTCCTTATTTTACACAACTAAAATCTTTAATTACCTAGAAGCAAATATGTTGAAATTTTAAAGATCCGCAGATTCACTTCTTCTCACCATCACGCTTAAGTTCCAAACTTTAGTGTTGAATAGAAGACATCCTGTTACTCAGATCATCAAACATGCTGATCAAAAGTTACCCGAAATTGACAATAGTGGCCCTAATACAGGCTAAGGAGGTGGTCGACAAAGAGTGCCAAATGTTGAGGAAGCCGTCTTAGAAATAATTGAGGCACAGCCAGAAGCAAGTACTCGAGGTTCACCATATCCTTTAGGGTAATAATTTACATCGTTATAAAAATAATTAAGGTTCAGCAGCAGGGTGCCAGCTGGTTATCATCAAGTTCGGTTCAGTATTAATGTTTGCAAGGGCATATCCCCGGGGGGGGGGACAAGGGGGAGGGCAAATTCCTCCTTCCAAGATGAAAAAAAAATTTTAAATAAAACAAAAAATATAAACAACAAATATCTGAAACATTGATTAATAGGTTGTTGCCGGCCTCGGTGGTCTAGTGGTTAGCGCATTTGCCTTTAGATCCGAGGGACGCGGGATCGAACCTGGCCGAGGTCGGCGAGATTTTTCTAGGAAAAATCTGAAAATGCACCTTCTGTCGGATAAGAAGTAAAGCCGTAGGTCCCATGCCACTGCGATGTGTGACACGTTAAAAATCACTACTGGAGTTGAAATTACCCCAGATAGGCAAAATTCTTAGTTAGGGTGTACAATGGGCCATATGGCCTAAGTGCATAGAGATGCTTGGAAAACCGCGTCCTAGATCTCGCTCTTTCAAAGCAAGCAAGCAAGCAATAGGTCGTTTGTATGTCAACATTTTGAAGGAAACTAATTACGAAATAGAAACCCTCACGCCGTCTGTTAAAAGTCATAAAAACTACAACTACAGGTTGTAGTTCTTATGACTTCTCACAGATGGATGTGTAGCTAGCTCGTGGCAACAAGGAACTTTCTACAAAACTAAGAAGAACAATAGAATTACAAAGCAAAAATCAACTAGTTGAAAAATTTACAACTAATTCAAAATCTAACAAAATTATAGTAAATGTTCAAAATGTCGCCTCCTAGCTTCTGGATGGGTTTTATTTATCCTGTAATAATTTCCGTCGTTATGGAAACAAATAGTAGGTAGTAAAATGAATTGCCTACATTTAGGCGCTTCTTAAAGAATCTTTGAGAAACTCTACCCCTGAAAGGAAACACTTTTGACCATACCTTTATTAACAAAAAATGTTTGTTTTCATGTATACTTTAAGCCCTAGAAGTTTGTCCCTGCAATTCAACACCCTGTATATAAGATCGCGCGCATTTCGATCACAGTCAGTGCAGTTAAGTTACTTTTACACAAGGGTCACAGACGTGTGCAATTTTCATGACAGTAAAATTTATTGTTTCGTGCCATCTACTTTATTACAAATTATACAAAAATGGATATTAGAAAGTGTTTTGGTAAGAATAGTAAGTATTGACGTTTATTTAGGTATCTACGTCTCGATGTGTTATACCGCGTCCACACCAACGTTTAGTAAAAGTTATATATTATTTTTTGCTGTGAATTTAAAATGAAAGACTAGCGTCAGCAGCGATGAGGGCAAGGAAGTACAACCACCCTCTGCTTCAGACACTGCGACTGCGAGGCCTTCTTCTATGGTTCAAACCACGGTGCCAGACAGTGAAAGTAAAACGAAGACGACGGTTGTCATGAAGATGATATTGGAAACATCGTTGGCGTGGCGACCACTGTGCTTGATAAGGAAAAACACCTTCTGGAAAATGCATATCAAATGCATTCAGCGGCGTGCAGTTCTTCATTTGTTGTGTCAGTAGCATTAATTGCAAAGTATTCTTCTATACCGGAACCCGTAGCAAATACACTTCAATTGAAGGCACTTGACATAGATGAAGCAAACCAGCACATATAAACTATTCTCGTCATGCTAAGAGAGCATCGGGAAGATGTGGAGATCGTCACAGCTGACGTTTTGAAAGAAGCAGACGACATTGCAAAGCATTTGAATGTTGATACAACCGCCACTCGCGTTGCTGGCCGACAAATGCATAGAAGCAACCCTCCAGCTGGAAATCCATTCGAACTTTGGAGAAGGTCTGTAATAATTCCTTACTTGGATTCCATCATATCATCTTTAGAAGTCAGATTTTCTGCAGACAAATCGCTTGCATTTTCATTGACACATTTCCATCCGAGTAACATGAGAGATGTTTCATTGGAGGAATGGAATGAAAGTACTTCATCTTGTACAACTTTTTACAATTTGGAAGGCATCGAAAGAGAAATGGAATTGTGGTCCAAAATGCGGAATGAGGTAAATGAAGCGCCAGATATCAAGGTTTAAAAAAAGAGCGAATGTTTTTTCCAACCATTAGAAAGGCGCTACTGGTATTGCTTTCACAGCACTGCACAACAAGCACTATAGAGCGTTCATTCAACTCCCTTCGCCGAATTAAAATATGGCTTCGAAGCACTATTGGTGAAAATAGGTTAAATGGGTTAGTCATGCTAAGCATTCATCATCAATGGGTTTTCGCAAACAAGGTAGGTACAATTAGTGGAAGCTGTAGTTAGAAAATTTGCATCTAATCCTCGCAAACTACTGTTCAAAAATGTTATTATTAAATAGTGTTTTTCTTTAGTAATTGTGTATTATTGCACGTGTCCCCCCCCCCATGAACCCCCTTCCACCATGAAAGAATTTAGAAAGCTGCCCCCCTTCCATTTCAAGCTGGATACGCCTTTGACTGTTTGTGTAAGAATTGTAGATATTTTCCTAATTGGTCCTGATATCATTCCAAACAGACTAAACGCCCAAAATTATTTATATTTTCTAAATAAGGTAGTACCAGTTCTTTTGGAAAATGTTCCACTGGTAATAAGGCGTGATATGTGTGGCAACAGGATGGTGCCCCAGCACATTTTGGTATGAATGTCCAGATACGGTTAAATCAACAGTTTCCTGGAAGGTGGATTGGACGTGGCGGTTCTGTGCTTTGACCTCCAAGATCTCCAGACTTGACAGCCCCAGATATTTTTTTTGTGGGGCTTTTTGAAGCATCTTGGATTTTCAAAATCGATTTGGAAAAATATTTGTCCCTGCTCTGTTGTACCCCAATTCTGATCAGACTTGTATTGTATATTTATACAGACATTTATTAAATTTCATCAGCAAAACAAATAATGATGTAAACTTTAAATTACTTAAGCGGTAAAATTATAAAATTTACAACGTGTTTGGGAATTATCTTCTTCGAGGCGTTGCTCCTTATGTGACGTATCGATCGTCTCTCCTATGCCTATGTTGTGCGTTTTAAAGCACCACAGACATAAAGGACCTACAGCTTAACGTGGGCTCCCAACTAATAGAAGCGTAAACACTTCTATTTCAGAGAAGATTTACTAGGCAGGATACCTCGCTGGTTTGCCAGAATTACACTACCCATTTTTTTCAATTCTTTATGGATGTTTCTCAGTAATGCAAAAGTAAAATAAAATTTAGAAGGACTTATTTTTTATTTTTTTGAAAATAACCTCTAAACACCGTATGTAGGCACCTAAAAACGGAAATTAAAAATGGTTTTAAATTAATAATTCAAAAAAGAATTATTATAGATGCAAATTTTGATGTTTTCATAAATTGTAAGTACCTATTGTAATCCAATAGGATGTAAATGATTTAAATATGTTAAATTATTATCTAGAATATGAGGAAGTTCATTAGCTGAAGTGTTTTGTACATTTTCGGTTATATAGTTTAAGTTAAGGTGTACTATTTCTCTTTACAAGTTTCAAGAACTGTATAAATTATGAAACATTTTTACCCTATACCACGTTTTGTTACCTTTTACCTTTACTGTATTATAACCCTTATTCATTTTTATAAAAAGGTGTTGTTTTTACATTCAGTGCCACCTCGTGGGTAAGAAGCGCCGTTGTTCAACGATATATTTCAGCGCCCTCTTAATCAGACTACGAAAATTTATAAAAATTAGTTTGTAGAATTTTATAATTTATTTAATATATAAATACAAACAAATCTAATAAAGTTACGCCCTAAAGTAAATCATTTTCAAAATACGGAGTATTAAATTATTTTCTTTTAAAAAATAGAAAAGCCAAGATTTATTTTTATTTTAGTTTAAATTCACTATAAAGATTATTCAAAATGGCCACCGTCGCTCTCGAGACACATTCCGGCTCCTTTTATGAGAGATCTGGTTGCCCAACGTAACATATCATTGTTATTCCAAAGCAGAAGCAATTATCTTAGGCGACATGAATATTGACATATTACTGAATGACATGAAAATGAAAAAGTACACGAGTTTAATTGAAGTCTTCAACTTTAAAGTTATCAATTGTAAATACCCTACAAGAACCACTGCTAACAAAGAATCCTTGATAGACCATGTTGTAGCAAATAATACCACCAAAAGAAGTTACACAATCTTAACAGTTCCTTACTGCTCCAGCGATCACAGTTTACTATTGACCACCATAAATTTAAGCACAGATAAGAGAGCAACACAAAACAGAGAGATGAGCATTATAAAT
>JABXWE010014815.1:0-42030 GCA_014611495.1 Limonius californicus | reverse complement strand
TTATTATTATTATAATCATATTCCATTTTACCTATTCGGTGTCGGGTTTACAGTTTACATTACTTTATATATTTTGTTTTATATATTTACATTATATTTCATTTCGTATCTATACATTTTTTCCATTCTTTCTATTTTTTGCTAAGTTTTATATTTAATAAATCTTTCGCACTTCGCGTATTCGATGTATCTTTGTACCAATAATTTGATAATAATAATAATAATAATAATGGTGAGGCCCTACACCCCATGAAGGAGTTTGGCATGCAAGGCGGAAGATCAGAGTTCCTGTAGGTATTCTTGCTCCAACCCCTAACTCAAGTTTGGCAGTGCTACAACTAAAATTTTAAGAATTTAATAATGCATGCGTACAGATTTAATATGCTTTTAGTAGATAAACGATATAACATTATTATACCGAGTGATTCAAGAAATGTGCGAAAAATCTTAACCATGTATTGCTGAGGTTATTTAAAACCTAAATTACCTACTATTTTTTTTAATTCGGCACCGTTACGGAGATATGGCGTTACAAAGTTTTTTTACATGAATTCACTAAAATGTAAATAACTATTTTTATTTTTTTGTCGGATTTTGATAAAACTTTATTTATTTATGAAACTTACAGTCCACGCTTAATTTTAAGTCTGAAAAACTGCATGTGAAAAGTAGATGAAATCTGAATCAGAAGTGAAAAATTTGCTTTACAAATTTTGTAAATTAGGGTATATCTTGATAACAAAATTGTAGATCCGAGTTTTTTCGAAAATTTAATATTTAAAGGTTTATTTAACCGAGTTTCCAATAGAAATAACAATTTAAATACCTACACCTAAGTTACAAATTTTTACACCAAACTTTTACACTTCTGGTTCAGATTTTATCCACTTCTCACGTACAACTTTCTTGAAGCTTGAATTGTTAGCTTTCCGAAACAACGGCGTTTATCAAAATCGGACAAGGAAGAAAAAAGTTATTTACATTTTAGTGAATTGATATATAAAACTTTGGAGCGCCATATCTCCGTAACGGTGCCGAATTTTAAAAATGGTTACTAGATGATTTAGGTATTAGATAACCTCAGCTATACGTGGTAAAGAATTTTTGAGCACGTGTTTAGAATCAGCCTGTCTAATACAACACAATAACTATTTCGTTTAGAAGAGTATTCGTTTAAGGAAAGCTTTCAGTATCATCTTTTCTCAATGTACTATACATCGTGAGAAACGAGCTCATACGCATATCTGTTACTATTGTAAGTTCACGATGCTTCAGTGTTATTACCTTGTACATCCACAACATTCATATTCATACTATGCGAAGTAATAATTGTTACATGTACTGGTTTTGGAGGGTTGCTGATTGTCGTACCACTATAAAATTACGTAAAAAATACTGCCAACAGTGTTGTCGTGCCATAAATTACAACCTGTACAAAGTATAAACGACACTTCACAAAGCTATGTATACAAAGGTGTCAAATATCCCCAGCCTATGACTCAAAAATAGGTTATAGCTCAGAATTGAACCATTTTCGCACAGTACTGCACTTGACAGTACATACGTATTTTTTTAGATAATATATGTAACATATGCGTAGGTTTTATTTAAATTTGCTCTTATATACAATATTTATTATACATATACAGGGTGTCCCAAAACGTACCGGCAATATTTCAGAGATGAATTCCAGAACTTGTTTAGAGTCGTAAAGTCCGTATTAATAAATATCGTAAACGTAACCGTTAACAAGTTATTATTTATTTCATAATTTATGTGGCTAAAATTTTAGTTCAAGGATTTTATGAAATGTGGCAGTTCAAATGGTCCAATCAGACAATCATTAAGAATACCAGCTATCATATTAACACTAAATCTATACTGAAAATGCAAGCGCCTTCTTACATGAGGATTTTCTGCAGCATTCGTGACAATAATGATAATTATCGATACCATCTCGTGTGAAATAAGCTTTGTCGTACATAAAATATGCGGTCGGTTTTGATTATTTTGTACCCAATTACAAAATCTTAAACGAGCTTCAAAATCATTACCTAGCGCTTGAACTCTTTGATGATGATATAGATGTAAGCGAGCACTTCTTATTATTCTCCAAACCTGGTTTTTACATATTCCAGTACGTAATGCAATTCCTCGTACACTTAAAGATGGATTTTCTTGTAATAAATCAAGAACTTGTTCACCATCATTTATGGATCTACGGACAACTTCTTGGTCGACTGCATGTCTTGCATTAAAAGTGCCATGTTCCCTCAGCTGAGGATGTGGATTAAAGAAAACTGCACGCGTAGGCAGTCTACTATTGGGATATATTCTAAGATGTTCTTGTTGTGCTGCTAAAGCATTTCCATCATACAGACAGTAAACATAATAAATATCTGCGTATTCTTCATTTGAAAATAACATTCGCATTGTGAATCACTTGTGAATTACGATGGGCATAAGGATACAAAGAAGAAGCTAATAACTTCAGTATCACAGTAATAACTGACACGTTACAAACAATGATATGTTAAAAACGATGTTCAAATGTTACCAAACAAAAGAGGCGATCATTGCAACTAAATCAGTATTTCAGAAATCCGTTGAACTAAAATTTTAACCACATAATTTATGAAATAAACAATAACTCGTTAACGGTTACTTTTAGGACATACGTTTATATGGAGTTATCGACTCCTAAATAAGTTCTGGAATTCATCTTTGAAATATTGCCGATATGTTTTGGGACACCCTGTATACTAGGTCATTTTGAGTTCGCTATCGCCCGCCTATTTAGGACATATCAGTTGAAAAAATCCGCATTACCGACGAATTATTACCTAATCAAAACTACAATTAATTGTAAATATAATAAATTAGTACACTATATTACTAGCCACACACAACAATTATGCTAGTGCTACTACAACTGATATGTTGCCCTTCTAAAATAGCTATTGTATAGGTCTGTTACTGTTTGCCTCAAAGCGAACAATTTCCAAAACAAAGGTATATCTTCCATGAATATAAATTTTATAACTACACTCATAAATACATACCACAACTGAACATTTTAATTTTTTCTTATGTATTAACAGTTCGTCTCGTAGAAAGTTCCGCAATATAAAGCACAAGTAAACACTTAAACATTAAATATATTACACTTTTCCCAAAAAGAAAGTGAAATGCCGAAGAGATAATAATTGCAAGTAGTAAGAGTATTTAAAGATTATACTCTATTAATTGAAAAAAGGTCTACTATTTAACATGAACAAAATATTTCTAAAAAATAGAAATAAATATGCAGACGGATGCTGAACTGAAACAAAATCAGAGGCCAATGAACAGGTAACGATGAAATCTTTGCATAATCGTGTGGTGAAAGTAGCGGAAATTTTAACCATTAAATTCCATTCTTGAATAAATGGTATAAGGAAACTCATTCTGACGGTAAAAAATTGCACAGCAAGATAGTCTTAATTCTTCTATTCAATTTCGAGGAACAATATTTATAAGAATCTAATTTCGTAATTACCTTTCGAAGTGTTGCAATACGTGTGCTTATCCATTCTTATTATTTGCACCTGAATAAAATGCCATATGCTTTATAATATGACATCCAAAGCCTTGCCAAACTTGAAATATGTAATTAAGATTTCACAATCCACTTTAATTTTTATGATAATTTAGTTTACATATTGCTAGTACTTGGCAAGGAAACAGAAACACGACGTACATTTTGTAACTAAATAATAACATCTTTCTCCCCAATTAAACCATTCATATTGTACAGAAATATTATTAAACAGGAATAAACAAACCATTTACTCTGCATAGGGCCCAGCCATAAACGCACAATATATTGTGGATCCTATTTAGTTAAATAGGAATTAACTTTGACTTTGAAATTAAGCAAAAATCCAAGAAAATGGCCAGATACTGCAGTGCAAATATCCCGAAGACATATAATAATGAAAAATACAATTTCTCATGCATTTTGCTTATAGTTCGCAGGGAAACCTGGTATAACCCAGGTGATTAACGGCAGAGTATGAGCATACCATTCGAAAAATAGGCAACCCAAAATACATATCACAAGATACTGCGATATCTAAATTTTTATTTACGGTGTAATATGTTAGTATTTTATTCTGCTCAACTTTTAAATAGAGTAAGTGTGATCAAAAACAGCAGAGTCTTATTTTAGATATCTACTTCTTTCAAATATCATAAAATAGTAACCCTAACATTTTAATAAAAAATAAAAAATATACTTGCAGACATATTAAACACGCATCATTGATAATAACGTCAAAGTAATTTCGATTTCGCAGTATCTTGTGATATGTATTTTGGGCTGCCTATTTTAGCAATGGTAGCCTACTACTATCCCGCGAATCACCTTTAGTAAAATTGTCAACCCTGAATTTCGGTGTGCAGTAAGCGAAACTATGTAGAGAAAATATTTTTCATTGTAACTTTATAATTTTTCAAAATATTTGAATTATTATAATTAAATCAGAAAACAAGATGATGCCATTGCTTAGGTATACACTGTACATCTACACTTTTGTTTGAATGCTTAATATTGATAATCTAAAAATTAGAAGTGCCTAAAAATGAAATTACCAATGACCGAATAATATTCTGCAAAACATAAGAGCTAATTAAAATCTAAAAGAAATATTCTCAAACAATGAAACTAATTTCCTCTAGATTTGAAAGTTCAAAAAAGCTAAGTTTAAATATATCACCCATCTCCTAGAACAAGTGAGTTCCAAATGTAGGGAAAGTTATAAACAACGTTGAATCGATTAATCAGCAGATAATCGGTAAGTGGCCATATCGGCCATATTGCCAATTAATCGGCCTTGGTTTTTCGGCCGACTTATCGATTATAATCGTCGGTCGTTCTCGATTTTCATTGTTACTGCTACGCAAAAAAACAACGGATGTCAAAGAAATTTGGAAATCCTGTTGTATTCTATATGTAAAAATACATAAGGAATATATATTATTTACATAAAATATAATTATGTATTGTGCTATGAAATTAACTGTAGATGGAAATGGGGAAATGGGTAGGCCTACGTCCAGCAGTGGACAGATATAGGCTGATTGTGATTGTGAATTCATTATAATACGTCATAAATAATCTACGACCGATTAATCGGTTTCTGCCAATAAAGGAAGGTCGATTAATCGGTAATTCTTAATCGGCCAGTGCCTAGTTAAAGGAAATACCCAGTACAGCATGTCTTAAAATACCCAACCGTTTTCTACAAAACCTAATCTTTTATTCTATACAAAAATGTATATACATTTTATTGCGGGACACCTAAACTTTCACCCAAATTATTATCATACTAAAATAATTTTCATATTTATGATGTTGGCGAATGTCTTTCTTTTTTGTATCTCACAAGTTTACGAGGGAATTCGTATGTTTGAGTATTAAAATTATTTTGCCTACTTTAACATGTATGTGTATTATAATTTGTTTGTCAAACAAGACATCTTTTCTACGCGTCAAAAGCTCTACACCCTTAATTGCATTTTGTTTTACCTCAAAAAAGAGATTGGATGGTACGAACTAAATACTTCCAAATTAAATTTCTAATAACGCAGAAAAAATACACTTAATAAATTAATTTTAATTGCAGTTAGAAATTGAATTTAAATCGTAAGGTTTTATGCAAACATTTCTAAAACGCTCTGAAATAATAAAAAAAATAACTGACTGGTAAAGCAGCATAACAATGCTCTAGTTCTTTAATAATAGATATTGCAAAGTGAAATTTGTTTTAAACAGTCGATTCCAAATATACTTCCCAAAATTTAAAATGTAGGCCACCCTTCCCAACTCCCAATTAATAAAAATACTCATCAGCATCTTCAATCATAAAGAATAATCGATAAATTAGAACCTCGACACCAAACAGTATGGTGATGACTTTATTTCTACCTATCAAACTTGATAATCTAGCCCAAACAACTTTCTAATTTCGGTTAACAATCCCTGGTATTAGCAATGTTACAATCCACTTGCGATAATGTGAACCGAATAAACCCGATGTTGTTCACATCATCACAACTGTTGACACTATTGAGGTTGCAATCAGTGTTTAAAAAACGAAGTTGTATGCATTCAATTAATATAATAACCAAATTTACAATGTTTATGAAGTCGAATTATATACCAAGTATCAAGGATATCAGGACCACTCCACCGTTGCGAATATTTGAACTTGGCCTTTCCGAATGCAAGTTCGGAATGCTTGCCAAACGGGTCGATAGTTATTAAAATGTTAAAAGAAATAATATCAAATATTTATTGGATTGACGATTCTACCAAGCATGAGCTAGACTTCGGTGATGTGCCACTTAATTAAGCTTTTGCGGAAGAAATAAATTAGACGAAAAGAATCAATGTTATGCCCTGCCAATCGCCTGACTTAAATTTATTAGATTCTTTGCTGCGTGCGCCACTTATTGAACTGCCCAGGAAAAGAGAAAGTTCTACTATACAAAACAACAATATGATAAGTAAATACAATAGCATCAATAATTTCAACAGTATTTATTTAATTAATTTTCTTGATACATATTGTAATGTACTAACACAACATTGTAAAAGCAGAATAAGCAACAGGTGTAGTTATAATATCAGCATATTTGGCGTTGGTGACGACATTTTTTAATGATAGAGTTTTTAAAGTTTATAAATTTATAACAGTATACAGGGTGATTCCTGGGAAAGTACAATCTTTTCATTTCAAACCGAAATAAATATAAATAACAAGATACAACGACATCTAAAATATTATTGAGGGTGTTAACAGTTTATATTATAATGCGGAGGCGCCATCGTACTAGTACCGTATATGTCGTATTGTATTTAAATCCACCTCTTCAAGTACGAGTGGCAATGCGTCACTAAGAAAATTTAAATAGATTTGCCATGTTAAGATGACGTCGAATTTTTATGCATGAATACATAATATTCAAACTTTGTTAGACCTGAATGAGCTTTACATAAGCCAGTGAACTATCAAGAATATCAAACAAGCATCCCTGATTCACAACACTGTAAATAAAAATTTAGATATCGCACCACATTGTGATATGTATTTTGTGTTGCCTATTATTGGAATGATAGGCTCGTCCTTTCTAGCCAATCACCCTGTATATATGTAACAGTTAACATAAATTTAATTAAAGTGGGACAACAAACACTTCGCAAAATAATCTATGCAACTTCTGCTTCTGTGACTGTCGAATTGTTACAAATAAATTGTTAAACCTGTTATAATTTTAATGTGTTTTAAACTTCGTTTATATCAAGTACTGTTTAAACGTATTTAATACATATTTTTTCATTAAATTTCTTTTATTAATTTTCGCTAGTCGTTTTATTTTCGTTTAAATTAGAAGTTTGTTGTGGTTTTCATAATATCAATTGCAAGGTCAAATACCAAAACGTTTACGTTTTGTACTATGTCATGTTAAAACTTTACTTCTGTTATTTCTTACAAATGCAAAATGGGACCCCACCTTGAGTTTTAATTTTTTGTATATTTTTTCTTAAAGTTTTTTATCCCCCGAAATTTGTATGTCCAATATATTTTAAATGGTAGAGAAGAGCCTATTAACCTTAATTAAATGTTAATGTAACTTTTTCATAACAGAATATACCATATTTATTAAGTATCATATCCTTTACGGGACTACATACCACTGCCTTAAAATTACACACATATCCAAGATTGTAGTGAGGAAAAAATGATCAGAAAATTGATAAGCACTTATTATAAAAAAATGACAAAAATAGAATAAATGGGTTCAAACGAATACGAACATTTGAAATTGGTTTCATGAATTTTTCACCATATTACAAACTGCCATCCTTCAAGAACATAATGCACACAACCCGAATGTCGGAATTCATATAATTTCATTAAAATCAGAATTACAAGACTGTGTGATAAATAAGTGGTTACACAGTCTTGTATAGTTTTGATTTTAATGAAATGAACTAGCAGCGATGAACCACAACTTCGCTAAGTTACTAATTCTCTAATATATAGGCATAATCAGCTACCTGTATTTTAGGCAGTATAAAGGAAAGAATATCATGGACTCCATTAAGTTTTGGATTCGGTTAAATACCAATGATAATTTTTACGTACTTCAAAGTAAAAAGAGTGAACGGGTAAATTTCAAGTGGCGCACGAAACATATAGCCCCTAACAATCAACAGCTGCAACCCAACATACACATTTTATATCCTCTCAAACTAGAACCACAACACACATAATAATTGTATGTATTTTATAAGATAAAAATAGCCCAGAGATGCTAATTTTATGCAATGTGGCCGACATTTTTCCATTAAAAAGAATGCAAGCATATTTACAAATAGGAGAACATTGATGTTAAAATACCATGCTGCGAACAAGATATTGGTGCAGTAATACTGCAATATTGTTACCTAATTAGGTTTTTCTATTAAGTATTAAATATACAAGCACAAAAACAATTTCTAAACCTAAAAGACAAATAAAGTAGTATAAAAGTTGGCGTCAAAATTTCTGACATTCTTAAACGTCGATTGAACTTTAAAAAGTAAAGCCAGTCGAAACAATTTTGCAATTTTTATCATAAAATTTTAATTTTCTAGAAGTTTAAGATTATATTTATCAAAAATTTTAGAGCAAGCTATAAAAGGTAGCTATAATGCCGCGGCTATAATACCGAGAAAACATTCCAATAAACGTATTTATTGGTTTAAGCAAAACATTATTATTTTCCTGCATCTATTCATACCGACAAACTTTTCAACTATTATTTTGGTAACAGAAATGTATTTCATTTTCAGGAAATATACAAAGCGATTACATTAAACGATCAGTTTGTCTACCTACAAAATATAATCTTGTTTTAGATTCACAATTCTTCTAAATTCATGTTAGAAATTGAGATTAAGATTCATTTCTATTATTCCTGCAATTTTTTTAAATGTCGCTATATTTTGTTCACCACACTTGTAACCTGTCATACTACCAATAAATTGGCACCCTATTTAAAAACGGTATGCAAAATTTTCATTCCAAAATAGAACTAAAAACTTATGCATTTTAATTATTTATTTTTTAATTTTTTTCGAATTTGGCATCCATGTAATTAAATTTATCCATATTATTATTTTTGAGATTTTATGTTTTTATTGTTAATGTATTGCCAAATATTATCACATAAACTGACTTAAATAAATAATTAGATCACTGTATGGAAATCACAATCAGAATACAAACAGCCATAATGATAGCCAACCTTCTAAGAGGAGGCGGAACTTAAGAAGAAGAATGGAATCACATTTGTGAAAATTTCTAATTTGCTGAGAGTTTGCCAAGTTTTGTAAAAGAAAGGTAAATCATCATCAACCATAACTACGTATCTGAAATACATTTTGACAAATTCACAGTGAGAAATTTGACAGTACTACATTATTTTCAAATCCAAAGTTACAATCAAGCTGTATTTATACAACATAAATGTACTTAACAATTGTTCACTACTTATCAGTTAGTACTGAAAAAAATGCAGTTATTCACATATGACTCTCGAAAAGTTATAAATGTACATAATGTGTATTTTATTTGAAGTAAAAGAATGGAAAGGTTGCATAGAGGCCTCTATGCATATTTGGATAGACAGGCTAGAAGAAGAAGAAGAAAACGTGTCGAAACGTTGAACAAGGAACAACGTCTTTTAATTTATTGCAAGTTTTGATATTCAATCTGTATATTATGAAAGAACAGAAATCGCGTAAACCAATGGAAAACCAATCTACAAAATAGTTCTAACAGAAGTTATGATATAAAAATGCAATAAGAATTCTAGTGGAGGCAATAACGTCGTTCTCGCTGTCCTGGACTGTCAAGGAAAATATTTTATTTACTATTAGTAACTACACACAAATCAATGGGTTGAATCATACGTTGCAATTCAAAGACAAAGGCAAAGAATTAAAAAAAACATAGGAATGATATTGACTTAGAAGACTCTACAACAGTTAGTTTAGGAATCATATTAGAATGAGAATAGATTCGCATGTTGATAAAATGCATTCAAACGATAATACTGAAATGGACTCAGTACAAAATATTTTGTTAAAGCACCGAGTGAGTAGCTTACTATGTTACAAACTCTTAGAGGATGTGCTTGAGGTCATATAAAGACAATAATGCTATTAATTGTGTCTCCGATTCCTTGTCCTTACCATTATACAGAATATTCAAGCATGTATGTGGATGTTTCATCTAGAATATACGTTGACTTTATATTTATAAAAATGTATTAAAAACAAACACAGAAACCATAATATCACCATTGATCATAAGTACCATAACTGTACATGTGCAGTAAAATACTTTAATATGCTGTATCTTGGTAAAAAAGTGTAGTGGGGCACTATATTATTTTTTAACTGACCTCAAGCACCTTGTCTAAAAGAAATATACACAGTTAGTACATTAACCTGTATGCTTCTGCAAAGAGATAAGTAATAGTTGTTATGAAGGCAGACCATAGAAAATATATGGGTTTGTTTTAAGCTTTTTTTTAGTAGCTGACTTACATTTCAAAAAAATATTTCGCTTTAGTACCAGCAAATAATAATAGGAATAAATTTTGGCCAAACCCTTTCTTAAAGACAACCCGGTACTTAGAAGTATTGCAGGTGAGAAAGTGGCCTATTATTTGTTTTCGGTAGGTTTCATATTTCGTAAATTCAAAATTTAATTCTTAAAAAACCTAGTGTATAATATTAACAGTATGGCATATTTACTACATTTACTATTTTATACTCAGTTTAAGAAATTTCGAAAAAACACACTGTATGTTCCATGGTTAATTTGAAAATGAGTTTTATAGTACTTAGGAATAAATATTAGTAAGTAGTTCCGGTTTTTAATTTTTTTTCTATAAAAAATGCTCACCCCAAAAAATTAAAAACAGTGTAAACATTGATTAACTTCGAACTTCTTCGCTAACTTTTCAACATTGTAACGAATGCTAAACAAAATATCAAGAAAAGGGATAAAATCAAAAACGTATTGCCTGATGTATATATTTTCATATTAACATGTTCAATATCAAGCAGAAACATCAGAGTTCAAATAGTATATTAGCAAAATAGATACTATACAGTTTGCCTATGGATATTTACCCATTTCATAGAGATTATATGAACTTACTTCAAACTTATTATAGGATTCTAACACAACAGGTAATAAACAAAGAAAGCTCTTGATTGAAAAGTATCGAGCACAAAATGACATGGATGTATAATTGTACGATATAAATGTTCTATAGAAATACAATGCTTTTTACTATTGCATCGAAATTTCATACATCACCTCAAATTCAATTGAGATCTGACGTCAATATCGTCCAACATCCTCAGAACCTGCTAATTGTAGGTAATTAATAGGCCATTGGCCTATACATAGAAGAAGAACAAGTACGATCAATGAAAGTTCAATATCCATAGCACATAATGTATATGTCATTGTAATCAAAATAAAAGCAGTATACATTCCAAGATCAATTTTTCTCTTTCCCATCTT
Source organism: Limonius californicus (assembly GCA_014611495.1). NCBI lineage: Eukaryota > Metazoa > Arthropoda > Insecta > Coleoptera > Elateridae > Limonius > Limonius californicus. The sequence continues at coordinate 30,397 of JABXWE010014815.1, read as the reverse complement.
ACATTGAAGAGGACACGAGCAAACAGCATTTCGAAAATTCAACATGCTAGTTAGCGATAGAAACATATATTCCAGGATAGGACCATATCATAGTTAATTCTTCTTCAACAATGACATGCTTCAGTCCTGGAAGAAGTATTTCTCTCTGTAACACCAATCATGAAAGCCATCATTATCAACATGATGGTTAGGTGCCTTTAAAACAAATATTCTATGGCAGAAATGCTATAGATAGCTGGATCTAACAAAAAAAAATCCCTTTCAGTATCAGCTGAACTTCCAAGATTCTTTTAAAACAATAGTTGTAGTTTGGAGACGACACTAACCATAACTGAAGCTATGACATTTGCAAATAGAACAATAGTTAGAGGATTTTATGCTACTATAGAATAATTAATGTTACGGAAACGTTGCGGCATTTGTTTTTTTTTTACTACGGTACCATAGTAAAATCTCATTTTATTTCATTTTACATAATGATCTGATATTGTTTGTAGTAGTTTATCTTAACAGGTAGTGGGTCCTTTTAAATTCAGCATCTTTTTAAGAGCACTGTAATAAAAAAACACATCACCTTGTTCAAAAATAGCGACCGGAAATAACATAGATGTACAATTTTAAGATCAAAAACATTTTATCCATAATATATTTAAAGCTATTAATTTCTAAAATCAACCTCGTTCAACCTACATTGAATCCATCAAAATTCAACATTCATACAACAAGACTCCCAAGGTCATAGAAAGTATATGCTAATATAGTAAAAATAAAAGTAATATATCTACAAAGAGCAAAATATTTTTCGCTTCTTCCCTGTTCTATGAAGACGAAGCGGGAAAACAGGATTATTACGTTCCAAAAACTGAACATGTTCGTTAGTAATACAAATGCCTCTTCCGGGATTGGAACACGTTGCTATTGAAGAAGAAGTTCTTCTTCAACAATGACACAGTTCAATCCCGGAAGACACATTTATGTCACTAACCCCGGCCATGAACGCTTTCATTATCAACATGGTGGTAACTTGTCTTTAAAGCAAATATTGCATGACCGTCATGATATGGATCTAGCCAAAAAATTAATCTCTGGAGGATAAATTGAGTTTCAAGATAATTTTATAACAACTGTTTAGGGCCGAACCTAACCGTGGTTTTGACATTTGAAAATACAAATACAGTAAAAGGTTTCTATGCTTTGAATCAGCAGTGTTTTTTTAATTACGTCATTCGTCTTCCGAAAAGTTTTCAGTGATATTTTTCTGAATTGAAATGTGTATGTTTCCACGAAAAAACACGTATTTGGTCATCTAGTTATTGAAATAAGCTGTTCGGCTTTCAACGTTAACGTTCTGTTAGGTTAGTTACTAATTTAATGTTGTTTTGATCGAAAAACGTCTAACTTCCGGTAAAACAATTTTCACTTTCAATATGACCCATACACGCTTTCCTTTCTACCCATATCTTTTTTTTTCAATTTTGCCGAACAGCTCCATTCAATATCTATGAATTGCTGCAGTGGCTGCATAAGTTGCAATTGCGCGCCATATTTACAATAAAATGGAACGGAATTTGCATAATCTCACAAAATATATTGTTCTCGGGATTCATACTAGTAATTTCTGATTGTAAATCTGCAAAATTCTTACCTAAGGAATACATAGTGACTTATCCATTTGATTTACTTCAAAGTTACTTTAAGTTCTGCACTTTTAAGTCCACAAATTTTATTCGACATATTCTATAATGTTCTCACTACAACTTCCGTACTTTGTAGATGAATAATAAACGAAATGATGTGTATTTATCGTATGCACTATACGCATTTGCCTTAGTTAATATATTTACATCACAAAAAGGCGATAAATGTAAACTACATATTCATGCACATAAATACTCTTAGTTGTTAGCTTTCTACAACACGACGTTCGACGTTGAAAGAGAGCATTTTCCATCGGTAAATTCTTGCAGGCGAATGATAAAATTTAAACCTGCAAAGATGTACATATCAATTTACGTATTCAAAAAGTATGTACCATTCTATATTATTAGTGATACAACGAACAAAAAATGAAACGGGATATATCTAAACTAGGAAATCATGAGCAAGTGCACGTTGTAACCGACTGCGCACGCTAACGGTAAAAGTTGTACTACAGATACAGCTATGTTGCTCAGTTTTACTCAGGTATAAAGTAGGGCACGGACTAGTCAGACCGCTGTTTGCAATAGTTGCATACCAGCAATGTAACGGTAGTGGGACAGCGAGTGGGGCACCAGCTCTTGCCAGTGAGCGAAGCACGACCATAATACTACGAGTCACAATTGTGTAAGTATCTTTACTGAAAGTATAGCCAAGTGAAAGTTTTCAAAAATGTTCGCATATTCTGCTTAAAACTTTTGGTCTCTACTGTACCAACAAAACACTCATGGTGTCTTATTTTCATTACAAATAGCGCTGTCTTGGATACTATATTGCTATTTATGTTCAGGAAGCATAATCGAGAATGATGCCCTCCATAAAAGATTTATCTACACTTTCGATTATTTCAGAATCTTATGTACTTATCACATGGCTATATTTATGGACTGCCCTGCTAATCTAGAAGGTCAAAATTTGGAAAGTAATATAGAAAATCAGAAACAAACAGAATTATATAATTACTATTAGATTTATGCGCTACTCTAATACACGTGTTCTTAACAAGCACGAATAGTACTTAACTAAATCTTAACGTCAAAACTCAAAATATCACTTTTATGAAGATATACACCATTGGCCTACATGCAGAATACTAATAAAGGTGAACAAAAGAAGAAACTAGTAGAAGGTAAAATTATCTGACAAATATCCAAAAATACTTTTGCCAATTTTAGGTAGTATAGTATAGTAGTTACTTTTGTAAATGTAACCGATTTTTTGTATAAAAATTAGAAAAGAAAAGTTTCTTCAAAATACAGTCGAGTTTAAAAATAGACAAGAAAAATATCACCTAAATACCTCATTCAATGCAGATGCTACATGTATTGAAATTCAGACCTTGACTATTATAACCTTAAACCACAGTACACAAATACTTAAACAACTTAATTTTCATCGTACTATTTAAAATTGAAATATTAGCAGTCAATAATAAACAAGATATTATAATCAAGTCTTCTAATTACATAAAATTATAATTTGGTATATTTCAACAAGTGAACAGAACTGTATATCTAAAATAAAGTTAAACCTTCATCTAGGTAAGTCACCTGAGGGTAACACACTAAAGTAGTAATAGGTAGCTGAAGCGTAGTGTTGGCCATTGTACCTTCCCCGAAATATCCTTCAGCCCTTAGAAATGCAACATGTGTACCTGCAACTTTCCGAAGGGGTTTTAATCAGTATTTGGTAAGATCCTTCAGTTGGGGACCTAGATAAAAATACAGATACATTTAATTAATATACCTATAAATCCGAACATAACATCCGCGTCTAGATATAGATCTACGTAAAGATCCAAGATCCTTAAATATATTTAGATGTTTGTAGATCATTTTACACTTCATAGATTCCGCTGAATTCTTGAATTCTTTTCTTTTATTTATAACTACTATAGTGTATATCTAGAAAGGCTAAAACACACTAAGGGTACCACGTTTTTTTCTATTATGCTGCCTGGATTCCATAAAAAAAACTAACAATTCAAACAATGTTGACATTGAATCACTAATTTCTTATCATATATTGACAGAATTTTAAAATTTGTCAGTAATACAGGTGGAATTTCTATTCATTTACTTTGATCTTTATCATTACGCGACCAAGTGGTATGAACAAACAAGAAATCTAGTTTACCAATAAATGCTGTTATCTTTGATAAGAATAAATTCCTGATTCTTTTCATGAAAATGATTACTCTAGGAATATTCACTTTTCACAAAAAAATCACTGAATTCATTGAAAAGTTAATCTTTGAATCTTAGTATGAAAGATTTATTAAAGTATTACCTAAATACATATACAAGACATTTGTGTAAATACAGTTTAGCTCTGTATAACGGTTATAGATCCATTGTATCTAAATGCTACTATGTAGAATTACATATTTACAGAATAGTCGAAATCACGATACACTGCTATGTAAGCTTCGCCCTTTTCGCCCATAGTAGAAATTAGTTTTTATAATATAACATTTATAACAACATTTTCGATAAAGATCGACTGTTGAAAACAAAACATGTCTTACGTAAGCCATACAGTTTAATACATTTACTAGCATTATTTACTAGTTTTCTCTCGCTATCTCTCTCTCTCTCTCTCTCTAAGTCTTCAGTCTCTTAACTAGTTTGACGCATGTTTCCAATCTCGTCTTCCGTCAGATTACTAGTTACAGAACTATAATTCAGTTGCTACAATAGTTTTCTACACTAGAACAAAAAATATTTACTTCAGAATGCATAATTTAACATTAGCAGGTATTACGATCTTCGTATAAGTTACTTGGAAACTTTCACAGGTGATAAAAGCCGGCATTGCTTGACAAACCTAGGCAGACGCTTCACAAGTTCTTTCAAAATGTTGAACAGAGTTGCTTTAAGGGCGTCTAACAATCACTACATTAAAATATTTGTTCCGTATCTAAAAAAATTACAATACTCAATTTAAATAAAGAAGTCAGTAAAAACGGCTGCATACATTAAAAAGATATGCTGTACGGTTTTCTCCACAATAAGACAGTAAAAACGGCCGCATACATTAAAAAGATATGCTGTACGGTTTTCTCCACAATAAGAACAGAAAGACAGCACTTAAAAAACAGGAATTCGTATGCTATAACAGTTATGTTACAACGGTTTATGTCCATTCTTTCAAATATATTAAGTTGTGGTTCTAAACGCAGTTCTTTATTTATAAAACATATTAAGTATTACATATTAATGTAACCGGTGAAGACTTACTTGACATATCTTGATAGAAGTTACATTTACAAGATTCGAAAAACTAATAACGTATACAATTATCGTAAACCCTGAGGATTCAGGAATAAATATTTGGTGTGCTAAAGTAAACAATTGCTGTAGTTGCTGAACTATATTTAAAAACTACTAAATGATTACACCAACTGTTCTAAATCGTATGGCTGAAAGAAAACAACCATACGCAGTTTTTCACAGACAACCCGTATCAAAAATTGCGTTGATCATGTTGTATAAGCTCGAAGTAGTGGGACAGATGCGACAGGGTAAGTTGCATGTAGGTCGATTTGCTTGGTTTTTACAATCTTACATGTATTTAATATAATGATAGAATAGAGGAAGATGGGTGAGCAAAATGAGCAGAAGATGAAAGACCAAATACAAGACCCCTTGGCCGACCACCTAACAGATGGCACGAAAGCTGGACCTCCGCGTCTCAAGAGGCTTACCAAAACAGAAAAAACAAGACAAAGTCTTAAACCAAACAAGAAGAAGGTCTGTTTAATATAATAGATACAGGTGTATACATTTGTAAATATCGTATTTAGAAAGACTCATCTTTTAGCAAAAGTTGCATAATTGGTACATACAACCGTGTAAGTTTATCAATTTTTATCCGAGCTCTACGAGCTCTCGTATAACACTATAATATAATTCAATAAAACATAGAATGCAAAATTTGCAATAAATGATACAATTAAACGCGCCTTGTCATTCACAATAATGATAACTGCAACATCATTAACAACACCAGAGGATTGCAGTCTGTGGTTGCAAATGCGACCACCAAATTTTAATTAGTTAATTGTGGTCGCAACTACCACCAAAATCTATATTCTCAATTCAACTGTTCTGTAATGAGCAGTGTTAAAAGGAAAAGATCGAAACGATACAGATATCTTTGATATTTTGATGTTAAGGTAGCTACTGTTGAGTTTGTATAAGAAGTTGAATTTTTCTTGTTATCATAATTACTGTACTATAAGGGGTGAATAAAAACTGAAATATTATTACTATCCATGGAATCCGTAACGGAATGCAACCTTATTACAGGTAAGTGAATCAATGCTTATGCGCGATACTTATGGCCGCTAATTTATCTTAGAATGTTATTTTTAATTTACTAAGATTTTGAAGCTTAGATTGAAAACCATCGAAGAAACATTACAGAAAAATTTTTAAAAAATTAAATGGTTACATCTTCTTGACGCAAACTGTAGCAGATACGCATTCTATGTAAGTAGCGTATAGTAGTATACATGTATCAAATTTTTATTTTGTATATGGAAGCAGTTAAAATGGGAGAGGCTCTTGCCTAAAAATGGAATATGGCAACATAGTAACAAAAAACTTATTTATGAAAAATATAAGACATTCAGTATTTAAAAACGAAGTAATTTAGATATCAAAGATAAATATCTTCTCCGGTAAAATAACAAACCACCCTCTCACCAGTGGCATAACCAATCATATGAAAATTATAAAACCCACTTTAAATAGCAGAACATAGAAAATAAACAAATTAAAACGAAGGTTTTATCGTGGAATCTGTCAACAACCACTTTCAAAATTCGAGGCATCCATTAAGATTCCGATTATTTGTAACGACACTGTTAAAGGATGTTTAGTAACTTGTATTACATACACCAGCAAATGTTTCAACTTATGCCAAATGCAAAATTCGAAAACTGGAAATTTATAAAAAAAATATTAATTGTACCAAACATATTAAGAATACGCTTGTTAGTACCTAGCACTTTTTCACAAGCGAATTTGCAATTTTAGAGAGTTCTAATTCTGAGTATAGATAAAATCTTACAATCGCATTAACCTTAGAAAAAGCTACTTCTATTAAAACTTGTGCACCGAAGTTTATTTGCCACTCGCCAAACGGGTGCATTAACGGTAGTAGTTATCCCCATTGTCCACATATTCGTAGAGCTGAAATACAGAATTTTCATCATAGCACCGTATTTTAGAAATTGTGTCAAAGACGACGGTATGTGGACATGCTCTATAGAAGCTTCTATTCAGGAACTTCCAACCATGTTTCCTGACCACACTAATTACAACTAAAATATTGGAAACAATGTAATGCAAAACACAAATGTTAACGATTTAACTTCAAGGTTGCTGGAGTGACATAATTTTATAAACACCCAGTATAAAACGTGTAACTTTTGGCAAATTAGCTACCTTATAAAATAACACATCTCGAAGAATAGCTGCCTAATTTATTTCCATCTCTTCAGTGCGTCACATAACACTCTCGCCCTTCCACTTTAACTGAGAGTATACTTTCGCTCGCCTCTGAGCATTTGGCAAACTAATTGTAGGACCCGCTTTTATAAGATACTATTTAATAAAACAATAAGATTAGAAGTTATTTGTTAAACCTGAATAGGAAAGTTATACAAGTTTATTCTAAAATAACACATTCAAATGTTGATATTAATCATCATCAGCAGCCTGTGCGTCCCACTGCTGGACATCGGCCTCTTCTCTACCACGTGCTTCTTATTAGCGCTAAAGTAGATACGGGAAACCTACGTCGAATCCGGACAGCAATTCCAGAGGATGTTTTCGGCATTAAGATCCCACAGCTGCCAAAGCCGGATTAAGAAATTGTGTATGGTGGGTTGCAGCACAAAAATGTTTATACGCTACTGGAAAGTGGAATCTACGTCAGCATACTGAGATTATTTGTATTGCTACTCGTATGCTCCTGTAAATAAACTGTGGATGTTTGTATGCGCATGTCCAACCTAAGCATTTCGCTGATGTTTATGAATACTTTACGTATCATTAACACAGAAACTCGCTTGAAACACCATCGGTGTTCTAAAGCTTTTGGGATAACGTTTAGATGAGCAGTAAAAACTAAGACTTAATACATTGAGTACTTCTTTTTTCTGTTCGGTAAAACAGGGGATAGTAAACCAAATTAATTATCAAGCACACGTTTGCTACGATATAATTAACTAAGGACAAATGTGGTTTATTACATTACATTTCAGAAATGTAGAGTATTTAAGAACAAGCTAATTCATTCCACAGCAACGTTGCAGTAATTAATAATCGAACACAATAATTTCATCCTCTTCTTCACGGTATAGGCCTACCGGCCTGTTCCGCCTCAATACGCCATCTTCTCCTGGGTCTCCCTTGGTCTCTGATTTTCCACTTGGTTTGTATTTCCATGTTAGTTCAGGGCTTTCTTCATCCATCCTTTGTAGATGTTCTGCCCATTGGTTTTTGTAATGGCGTATGCGTTCGCTAATTGGCCATATTCCCAGTTTATTTCTTATGTCTTCATTTCTCAAGTGGTCTATTCTTGTGCATCCTGTGTGATGGACCTAAGGAATTTCATTTCTGATGCTTGGATATAGCTGGCGTCTTTTTGTGTTAGGGCTCAGCTTTCACATCCATATAGCAATGACGGTACTGCCATGGTCTTATAGAACTTCATTTGTGTGTCTGTTCTAGTTTTTTTTCCTGTTGTACCACACATCGCCTGGAGTTTTGTCGTTTTTTTCAGCATTTCATTGTCATGATCATAAGATAAGTTGCAACCTAGATAGTTGAAGTGTTCCAGTGTTTTATTTTCTATTACGATTTTGGATCTTATTGGGTATTTTCCTAAAAGCCATTACTTTTGACTTGTCTGATGATATTTTACAATTGTATTCTTTTGCTGTCTGGCTTAATCTGTATATACTGAGTTGTAGTTTGTCCTCTGACTTGGCAATTATAGCTTGATCATCCGCAAACAGAATAGTGTTGATAAACGTGTCTTTGTTAATTTGAATGACTACTGGCACCTACGATCCCGACACACTTAACATCTCATCTAAGTATAGATGTTGAAGAGTGTCGAAGACAATCCGCAACCCTGACGTACTCCTTGATTTGCTTCTGTATAAGTGTTGCCAATTCTATTCCCAGTGTCGATTTTAATTGACGTTTCACTGTATAGATTCTTTATAATTTCTACTAGGTGTCTTGGGATTCCCCTGCGTCTTAACATACTCCATAGTTTTTCTCTGTCTACACGGTCGAAAACTTTTTCATAGTCTACGAAAGCTATGTGCGTTTCCATATTGATTCCCTTCTTTTCTCCATAAGCATTTTTAAAGTGAACACACTGTCGGTGCAAGATCTTCCTTTCCTGAAGTCATTTTAATTTTCTGCAATCATTGTTTCCACGATCGCATTGATTCTGTGCGATATTATTCGCGTGTATATTTTACGTATATCCAGATGTTACTAGGCTAATTCCTCTATAGTTTTCGCATTTGCTCCTATCTCCCTTTTTAAAGAGCGGCTTAACAATACTTACTTACCATTCTTTACGTATTCTGCATCGTTTCCAGCTCATGTTTATGAAATGCAACATTCTCAGTTTAAGTAGTAAGACTCCATATTTTAAGAGTTCCAAGTTGATGTTGTCGATTCCAGTTGCTTTTCTGTTCCTGCTCTCTTTCTAATTCATCCACCGATATTAGGTCTATATATTGGTTTTCATAAATTGGTTCTTCTTTCTCTGTTGTGTTCGATTTTCACCAGAGTTGTTTATAGTATTCAATCTATTTTTCTTCCTCTATGATATTTAATTGCGCTGTATCTTTCTCTTCTTTATTAAGATGTTTCATAATTTAGTATGCATGTTCGTGACGTCCATGTATGTCACAATAATTTAGAAAATTAAATTTTATCATAGTGTCTTGCATGAAAAGAAATCTTTCAAAAAACCCTTAATGAATTCTTAACATTTTCAATCGAATATATGAGAACCTAGTAGACAATTTGTTTTATGTAGCATCAAAAGAACTAATACAAGGATTCGAATTTGATGAACAGGTTAGAAAAAATTTGATTAATTTTAATTTAATCAGGGTTGACAAACATTACGTTATAACAATGCTATTGCAATTGTCAGGAGAATTGCAAAAGAATCGTCTTTCAATGTCTTGTTTAAAAACTGTAGGTACCTAAGTGGTATCGTGTCACAAATTTTATTACAAAACAAGGGGTTCAAACAAATTATTGCCAATTATTTTTGCCCGCAAGTTTAGAAAATAATTGTTCTAACAGCATATTTGAATTAGAAGCATTTTTATCACAACAAATAGGAGTATCATAAATACCGAATAAACTATTTTTAGGAATAGAAAAGACAGTGATAACGAGACAGAAGAAAATGAATGGTGAGATAGAACATTTTCGGCACCGGAAAAAATGAAGAAGTTCTAAAATAACAGGAAGAAGAAAAAGAATACACCATTTTGTATGAATCTTACCTCAGCAGTTGGCATCACCTTATTAAACAACTTTTTGCTGTTGGGTGCACGTTTGAAGCAGCCATTTGCAGTAAACTTGTCTCTAGGATGAAACATCAGATTTAAATACTTTCACGAATTCAATTTACTATGAAGGTGTAATAAGACATTCTTAATTCCGTATTGTTGCTTTCACAGTATTATTATTGTGATTACAATATTTTACATCTAAAGCAAAACGTTTATGGTAAGCTTTTATTTTGGAATAGATCTTCAAGTTGTAGTATTTGCACAAGTTGAATAAAGTATGAGATTTTACTCAACGTTCCTAAAATTTACTGTTATGTAAATATTGTTATAATCACCAAAAAATTCACAGAAGGAAAACTTAAAGCGTAAGGCATTATTAGGGTTCAAGTCGGCCCGTTGAAGCATTTCCGAATAATTTAACAATTTCAATGGGTTCCGCATATATAAACTGTAAAACATATTTTCACATACATTTTTGGATTAAATATCTATTTTCGACATTATATCATAATATACAGTATGTTCATTAAAAAAAAACTCTAGTAGGCTTTGAAATTTTTATTAAGGTATGGCTTAGCGCATATGTTACAATTGACAGTCGTAATGTCACTTATAAATGACAACAGGAACAATCACATTTTGAGGTTATGTGATACATTTTGACGTATACATAGGAATACATTTTAACGGTAAGCGATTCGGAATCGACCTGTTTCGGAAATGAAACGTGAAGATCTAATTATTATTTAATTATAAAGTTCAAATTGTTCAGAAAATCAACTAACATGTGTATACCAGTGTATACAGGCGGAAATTTGTTTTATTACCAATTAGATCGTGTTCTACGTACTGATTTAAAAATTAGTAAATTTCGTTATTTTGCTTCCTATAAAGTGCATGCTGTAAGAAGACACTATACGTAAATTTACCATGGCAAGCTTCGAGTTTTTTTTTTAATGAACATACTATATAATGTTGTAACTTCAACGGCTACAAAAAGAAATATCTACCAATGTAAAGCCTCCTCTTAAGAAAATTCGCGATACTGCAAACAGTACTGACAAACGCAATTGTGACATGAGGAAAAATTATATTCGAGTATTTATTAGCAAAGTTTGGGAAAATATACAACGAATTTTCACATACAAATGTGAATTAGACTCGGAGCGAATTAAACCTCGGACGCTGTCGTGTTTTGGCTTGAAATCTGAACGATACCACTAGGATACCGAAATGGCAACGCCTGAAGAGGGAAGTAGACGTAACTTTCGAAAGGTTGCAAGTAAATATGACATCACAGCTAAACACCTTCAAACATCAGCAATTACCTTGGCCCTCATACGTGTGTTCGCTAACAATTTTAAGGAAAACGGCCAGAAATATTTTGCTGCTAAACGAAATTCTTTTACACAAAAAAAGACACGTACGCAATTGCTTTCAATTTGCTACAGAAGATTTAAATATTTGCATGTATATCGAATACACCTTTTATAATCATCCTGACTAGTTTAGCAATCCATTTAGGACAATGGAATATCCCTTTAAAGAAAAATTAGGTTCTAAGATAAAAATTAAAATCTATATCTTCAGTTCGTGTATCGATGGTTTTTGGATACAAAATTGTGGAACTGTAATTGTTTTAGGTGATTCTCTTTGTTCTCAAAGTATAATAATTTAAATGATGTTCTGTATAGTGTATTTCCTGAAAATTTATTTGAATATCTAAAAAACTTTAAATTCTTCTTTTTTTCTCCGTTGCAGTATTTTATGCAGACACGGGTAAATCGGTTACTCTAAACATATTGTTGATTAAAATAGCACATATTGCTGAAATCAGTATGAACAAAATAAGATTTAAATTAATAGAAGATTATGCAAATGAAAGTGTGCAAGATGCGGAAGAGTTCTCTATTTGCAGAATACTATAATTTTTTTATTTACTAAATTTCTTAGATAGTTTTCCTGCCGAATTAGTTAAAGAATTGTAACCTGCGAAATTAAAGTTTCCAAGCTAATATAATACTTTCCAAATATTATTTTACAGTTACATTGCTGCTACACCTTAACATTGATTATCTAAGAATACCATGTTGCAAGAAAGCAAGTGGAAGGACAAACGCGTTAGGGCAGAATTCGTTACGCAATGCTAACACAATACCAGCACAGGTTATTCACCTTAACTGTATGCGAAAAAAATCAAATAGCAGTTTCACTTCTACAGCAAAGAGAAAGTTGACCCACATCTCATTATAACGTTTGCTTGTCTGCATCAAGAGATGGAAAAATCGAAAGTTTGCAGTATAAGTTAACCAGAAGGAATAAGGTCATTGAACTAAGTACCGAATAAAGTGAACTTGCACCTTTCACAACACAGAAAGAAATACTAAAAGGCGTTTTTATAACTTTCCACTTTTGCAAATGACTTATTAGTTTCCCACAAACAGCAAACGCCTTTATGTTTAGTTTTTGTGCAAAAAACAGATTAAATAAAGTTTGAAGATTTCTGGTCGTAAATATATCCGTACTACGTCATCTCTAAATTTGCGTTGTCATATTTGGACAGAATGTGTGTATATAAACGATAATCAAGTAAAGGAACCATTTAACTTTTGGAGAAAGGCTACTTTGGGAAAATTACTGAACTGAATTTAATTTACAACACTATATCTTTATTTAAGTACGCCATGATGTTTACTGATGCCAATAAATATTACATATTAAACAGTTACTGCTGCAGCTAAAGTTATTGAAAATATGAAAAGTAAAAAACATTTAAAAAATGTTTAAACTTAATAATTTATGTTGTGTATTTAAACTTGCCAAGGTAAGGCAAATACAGTACTTATGTACAACTATATTATAGTTGGACATACTTTAAGACCAGAATGGGCATAACAAGCATTTGCGTAATATACCTGTGGAATCGTAATGCTTATAGGCTACTTCCCGTTTTAAAACGACAGCGATATAGCGAATAACAATTTACAATACTGTTATACATACACACTCGCACTTACTGGCAAATGTAATTCCAAAAATAACTTTATTACGAAAGTAGTACTTTCCCTATGCTAATAGTACCGATAAGTAAAAAATTAATTAGTTACTACAAACAAACGTTTGTCGCAGTGGAAACATACTTCCCAAATGTTTTGTTGTATATTTTCTACTTAGAAATTACTCTTCTTTGCATGTAATACACAGTGTATTAGTAAGCCAATCATAAAGCAACTACAATGTCATCTAAAGTTCTCCGCTGATCTGCTGTTTTTCAATGGTACTTTGTATTTTTCGCAATATTTTTGGTATACCTACATAACTATAAGTTTTGTGTTGCTGAAAATAGTAAAAAATGTCTCTGCCATTATATCATAGAAAACATTTTCATATGCTGTAGTATAAATACCCGGTGCGCATCCTCGTAGTAAAATCTTTGTGTTAATCAAAACAGAATAAAAATTCCTACCATATACCGTCACAGTTAAGGCACCTATCACAATGTTTTACTAACCGACGTATATCCTGCGCATAAAATTCTTGTGGCTGCTGATTAAAGAAGTCTTCCACAGGTTTCTGTACTTCTGTGTTACTCAAAATGCCGACCTGTTAACGCTTTTATCCGCGGTCCAAAAATTTGGAAATCGCAAGACTATAGTTCCGGGTTATAGGGTCGATGCTCTAAAACCTTCCATTTCTTTCGTTGAAGGTTTTCTTTTCCCACATTGAGCAACATGAGGCCTAGTATAGTTGTGCAGCAAAATGACCCCACGCGTAAGTTTTCCTGGACGTTTCCGTTTTATTGCTCGATGAAACTTGTTCAAAGTTTCATTGTACAGATTTACATTGACATTTACTCCAGGTTCCTTAAACTCTAACAAGGTCGAAAAAAAATTTTAACATCACCTAGCCTGCAGAAGGTTGTGATTTAAACTTCTTCGGTGGTGGTGAACTTGAATGTTTCCACTGCATCGACCATAACTTACTGGATGGTTCGTGGTAACGGCACCAAGTTTCGTCACCAGCAACTATTGACAGAACAAAGGCATCACCATTTTGCCTATAGTCTGTGAGGTGTTGCAGAGATAAGCCGATTTGCAAACATTTTTGTTCATTAGACAAGAGACGAGGAATCCATTGCGAACACACTTTGTTGTAACCCAGATTACGAACAATACTATAGACAGATCCTACACTCGCGCCAACAATTTCTGAAATTTCTCTAATTGAAGTTCGACGATTTTCTCTAATAAGGCCTTCCACACATGCCATATTGTTATTTGTTAACCGCACCTGGTCGCGGCTCATCCATAGTCCCCTTTACATTCTTAAATTTCCGGCACCGTTCCTTCACAGTTGGGTGCGCAATACATGTATTTCCATACACTGCTTGCATTCGCTTATGAATCTGCAATGACTGCACACCCTCAGCGCATAAAAATTGGGACCGCACGCCGATCAAACTTGAACGGATTTTCAACAACAAACGCCATTTGAAAATCAAAGTTTTAACAGTCAGAATCAAACTCAAACGCCAAAAACTTATTAATGTGCATCTCTATGCACTTAGGCCACATTTGGCCCATTGTACACCCTAACTAAGAATTTTGCCTATCTGGGGTAATTCCAACTCCAGTAGTGATTTTTAACGTGTCACACATCGTAGTGGCACGGGACCTACGGCTTTACTTCTTATCCGACAGAAGGCGCATTTTCAGATTTTTCCCCGCTAGAAAAATCTCGCCGACCTTGGCCAGGTTTGAACCCGCGTCCCTCGGATCTAAAGGAATGTGTTGCTTACAAACACTACTAACATTAACAAACGTCATTTGAATTATTCCATTTGTTTTCAAGGCTAAGTTAGTCAAAGATGGGTTTCAGTTGAACAAGCCTCGTACAGTCGATTATAAAAAGATTTTCTTAACCAAGGGAATAAACGAACCAGTAGTTACGGGGATGCCGCTTTGTAGACTCATCTATATATTTCAAAAACCCTTAATAACCGTATGTGGGTTCTAGGTTATTTGCTCGTCGCCACCCACTCGCTACTATTTACTCACCACCGACTATTTGATTGCCTAATACTCGCTGAGAACGATGCTCACGAAGACAGTTGCTCCGTTTGCTTAACCGCTAACTTGCTCGAATCAACGTAGAAGAACTACTTTTTCTTTTTTGTTAGGTACATTGGTGTGTAAAATGAATTTTACATCTTTTACTTTATAATATTCATTTATACACCAAGAACCCAAAAATGTAGTTTATACAAAATAATTATTTATGAGTATATGAGTATGTAATGAATATGGTCTAATTTTGAAATCTAAATGTTCATTAAATTCTATAGAGCTCAATAAGCTTGGAAGATAAATAACTACGTAAGTTTTATTATTCAAATTAAAAATATTAAAAATATATACCACATAAAAATTAACAACAACACTTTTTAATTTTATTAAGAATAGCTCAATAAATAATAATTCTAATATATATTGGAATACAAACACAACGATTGCATTACCTATCATTATTCCTTAGAATAACTGAAAGATTTTGATAATGACCAATAACATACACTAAATGCATACAGATAATATGTTATCATAATAATAATGTGGTTTTTGTTAATTGTTTCTTGACTTACTGTATTGAAATTGTAGATGTTCTTTTAAAGTATTAATTAATGAATTGTTTGTCGAGCATCTATCCCCTATCCCACGATCATACGGGTTGACGAAACAAGAAAAAGCATTTATTGTTGCAAAAAAGATAATAGTAGTAACTGCAATTTTTATTATATTTTTCTAAAATACAAGACTGTTATGTTGCTTTTCGACACCAATAAAATATCAAGATATAATCATTAGTCACAGGTATGTTTACATTTACCAGTGAATACAGAAACTACACAGCTATACTGTATATTTTCAGATATAAACCTTCAGAATGGGCTACAGAATCGCCCTAGAAGGAAGGCTATAGAAATGATTTGATCTTTATCTTTCCATAAACTAGTGGTATGTTCATCAATTTACTTGAAACTTTGTACACCATATTCATAAAAACACTATCAAAAATTGTGCATAATATAACGTGGCGCAATAATATTTTCTCTTAATAATACCTTATGGAAACACGTGGTCAACCAAAAATGCATTGCTACCGTTGTTAACATTTGACGTCATCCGTAGAATGGACATTTTAGGATTGAAAGGAGACAGTGGTTCGGGTACACAAAACATTGAAGAACCTCTTACCACCAGGATATTTGTAGACCTAATATTTTGCCACAAAACAGAAACTAATAAACTTAGGCTATCTAAATTACTTTTGGTTGAGGAATACCTCTGAAGATAAGTTCCTCACCAAGTCAACATTTTGAAGTACGATTGAGTGGACACTTAATTTTATAAATTTGAATTGTTACTGATTTCAATATTTTCTTGTGTTTAATGATATCTGCCAAACTGTGTACCCATTTCCTTTTTGGAGCGTACAAAGACTGTAGCGACGTTTGAAATGGCTACTCACAGGTTGCAGCATAATATAAAGTAGGTGTGGGACACGGAATGCTTTTTGTAGTCAAACAAACTACTGGAAGATCCAAAATGTTACATATCGCGTTAGATTCAACCACTCAAGATCTCAAACAACGGTAGAAGACTATTTTATCACAATTGTGGTCAGAAGAAACCCAATAATTAAAGGCCACTAAAGCTAAAATAAGCGGATTCTATCATTGCTATACCAACGTTAATACGCGACCTTTCTGCGTGCTGCATTTTAAACTAGTAGATGACATATCCAACATTGTAATAAGTGAAACAATTATCGAAGAAGTGATAAGAACTGATTCAAACAACTAGGTCAAAAACGGTAAAGACATCCTACATTTATGATGTAAGTAGACCTTAATTTTTATAGGTTATATCAAAGAAGAACATACTTTTTATAAAATAACGCCGAGAGTCTGTAAACTATTTGTTTTGTCATACTATATACGCATTACCTTTTACATTGACTATAGTTCACTTTTCAACGTTCATGTAGACGGTCCTAAGTAGCTAGAAAGGAATAAAATACCTGATCGATGCAAAAGGTTACATTTAATTTTGAATTCTTATGTCAGTTTAGGATCCCCTTTAAGATTTTCAATTACAAATCTAAGAGAATCTTAACGCAGAGTAAGAGGTTTCAACTCAACTGGTTAGAAGAAGATGAACCTTTGCTGGAGAAGACATTTTCAAAATCGTTATCATATGCATCATATTCCAACAAACAGAGAGTGTCCGTTTATTAGCATTAAACTCAGGTAGGTACATACAATGGGATAACATCTTACTTATGGACGAGACTAGACTGAATCTGATACAAGACGAGCGACGATTGTGTGTGTGTGAGGATTGTGGAGGAGTCCGTAAAATTGCTCAGCCTTAAGTTTAATAAGACTGTCTAAGAGTACGCGCGCTGACTATTTCTATTGAGACGAAAATGAACGAATAGTTTCCTCCTTGTGGATAATAAAGCATCTGAACATCGAGGTTAGAATTGTAACAGAACGTCATGCAGACATGCAAATTCAGCGTTTGAACTACAAAGTGATTTTTTAAAAAATCAATTGCAGTAGCCTATGGATTGTCCCGTCTATATTAAGCTTTAGAATCTGACAATATGAAAATTGTAACAGAAAGAAAGAAATCTTGACGAAAAATCTGTAATTTACTTACCTTAATAAATTACAAATCAGTTGCAACTAAATACTTGTTCATTTTAACATTTTGTTGGGCCAAAATTTTTAACTACCTGAACTGTCACACAGTTTGACATACAGGTAAATGTCATTCAAAGCTCATTACAGCTGACTGCAGATGGAGTAGCTTTTTTTCTAGGCTTGCTGCAATTGACCTTTTAAAAAATCACTTTGTACTTTACTGTATAGCATGCTATGTAACCCATCGAATAGGATAGGGTCAAATGCTTTCAAATGACTGGTATTCCCTCAAGCCCACCAGAAACTAATTCGGTAATACTGAAACGATCGGAAGATTACGAGAACATCATAAAATATTTGAATCTTGTTTAAGTTATTCTTAAACCTTATGTGCTACTAAAGCAGTTCATCTTGTGAAAAGATTGTTCCTCAACTACCATCTAAATGTTAGATGGCAGTTGAGGAACAATCTCTGTTCTGTTCACAAGAAGAACTGCTTTAGTAACACATAAGCTTACAAAAATAAAATGGTGTTATTTAAATTCTAAATAATACAATTTTCTTTTTTGTCATTTAGGTTCTAAATTTTCATTTTCCATTTTCTTTTGTTCATAAGTTAACAATAGTTTTGATTTATTGTGGAGGCATGGTGATTAAATAATTACAGTTAAATGAAACGAAATGATTATTGGCGTTATGTGTTATTAAACAGAATCATATATTTCCTAAATGTAAACAAAATAAACTTTGCAAATTAAATTAATTTGTCTACGGTGCCAAAAATCTCGTATCCACCGGTTAAACTTCAAACGCACAGAATCATGATCAGATCAAGCATTGCTCCAAAAATTGGTCTATAAAATACGAAAAAGTTATAAAATGAAACGTGTACAAACTACTAAGGCAAAAATTATACAATTCCAAAAGTGTCTGGTTTGATTTAAAATCCACCCTCGGTTATCGACTTCAGATGCCCAATGATGTACTATCTAAAAGTAAAAACGTTGCGGCATAGCATAAGGACATAAAGGGAATGGGAATAATAGAGCAACGGGCAAAAATTGTGTTTGTTGTTATTAACAAGAACTTAGTTAATTCTTAGCAAACGTTTAAGACGTAGGTACTTATTATCATTATGTTTCAACCTCTCCATTCGTGTTCTATCCAACCAACGTTCTCGCTAATTTTTTTATTGTCCGACTTGAAAGTGAGAAGCATCAACAGTCTATTTACGTAACAACATTTGTTGACCGGTCTTTACGAAGGGGAGGGGGCAATTATCCCAAATTTTCTTGAAGTAATTTAAATTAATAAATAAAAATAAGATGAATTTATGATTTACACAATTATAAAGAAAAATTAATTTATTAACGGCCAAAATCAAAATGTATGCCCTTTTCTAAATACACTTATATCCGCATTTCTGTCTTAACAATTTTTTTAATACACATATATACGTACTTGTAGGTTAAAGAGTTAAAACTATTCGATTAAAGTATTAAAACCTTTGGTAAGATAGATGAACCAAACATTTTAGAATAAATTACATATTTAAAATATAATTTATTTACTTACAATTTGAGAATAAGCTGTTAATGCGTAACGCTGTAGATACAATGAATACCTGAAAATAGATTAACATATACGTAGCAAAACTGCAAAGAAAACAAGAAGACCAGTAAAGAAGATCGAATCTCCAATATAAGCATCGGCCGTTGCCAAGGATACAACGAAGGAAAGCCGATAAATATGGAAGCAACTGAACCGGTTTTGATTTTAACATGTTACATAGATTTCGAAATAAAGTAAAGTGTTTTAAAACAGTAACATTATTTTATAGTTTATAGACATTTCAAGTGCGCGAATGTTTTTTAACAAACTTAGAGGAAACATTGGTGCCATCTTTGGGGAAACGCCTACTCTAATTACACCAATTGTTACTCAGTCAACTGACTCCCATGCATTATAAACCGGCCGCCTGGTATAAGTCAACTTTCTATCTGGTATCGTCTGCCACGAATTCTTCTTCCGATTTTCGGCCTCCAGTCAATTAAGTTCCTTGTCCACTTGCTACTTTTAATCTTCATTAGGTAACATGTCTTTCCCCTTCACCAACCATCCATCTGTCGTATACTTCACCCTGAGTGTGTGATCGTTGCTATGAGATTTTTCAAAATTGCTTTCCGTATCAGGATTCATGGGTAAATATCTGAAGAATACATGGATTAGATATTTTTTCTATTTCGGTTTTATAAAGCCGTTCTAAGCGCACTGTTTTAGCTTAAAAACAGTACGTTAAGGAGGCCTATAATCGTACTGTTTTTAGTTTGTTTTTTTACGATGTTGGTAGTTCGATTTGAATATGAAAGTTTGAAATGTCAGTTTCAGCCACCTGTCAGTGCTGCAATAAGTGTTTATAAAAACTCCCTAGTAATCGATTTGACGTAAAATTTTCTACATAAATTTATTTAAAATACTCTTAAACTTCCTCAATAGAAAAAATAGTATAAATAACACGTTTCATAAGACCACTTGTCGCACTCGTCCGTTGAAAAACTCGACGCTTCGCGTCTCGTTTTTCAAACTTGCACTCGTACGTTAAGAAAAGGCCTTATGAAACTAGTTCTTTAATATACTATTTTAGGTGCTATGAATATGACAACTTAGATACTTTTCATAACGTTGTGTACTCTGCCCGTGGCCTCTACAAAAATCACATATCACCTCACGGTTACTATCACGCGCTAATAATTCTTTAAATCATACATGCATTCCTATATATTTTGTATATTTGGCAGAACCCCTCGTACAGATTTAAATAATATTTTTTATGTTCCTTTGGCAATAACTTATATATGCCTTGCTGCTAATAAGCTTATATACCTGAAGAACCTCAATGTAAACTTATGCTACTTGATACGTGTTTCATTTATGCTTAACTCAAAGTTTGTCAGAACCCAATAGGATTACTAATACGACTATCATACTCAATACATTCTATGTTGTGTCGCATATCAAATATTAACGGGTGTCTGACTAAACTCTAATTCTAATTTCAAAATCATTTGTAAAACCTAAATTACATTAAACCATATTTTCGTAATTTTAACAACATACATTGTGGTCCATAACGATACCACACTCAAACTCTTGATTGCAGACATCAGTGGAATATAGTTTATTATATAAATAGAAACTTAATCTTTGTCGACGTCTCCATGTAGCCAATTTGAGAATAATGTAATTTACTGTAAATAAAGAAACCTTTGTTATATAGCAATATTTTTGCTCATACCAAATTTTACTTTTACTGAGTTTTACTCTGTAAATTTGCCTACACACGTTATGACAAGAGGAAGTTACTATCTTTACCACTGTAATTCTACCGATGTCTCACTTCCCTACGAGTATCTACGAGGAATTCTTGATGAAAAATTTTTCGGAGATCCAGTTTCCACTATACTGAATAATATAAAGTACAATATGCGTCGAGTAACTTATATGCCCAACACTGTAATCAAAAAAAATACTACAAAATTTATAGCAACAATATAAAAATGTTTTGAGTTTGAAGGAGAACGCCCCAAGCACCCCAAAATTTAGATAAGCATCGTTTTCTCTTATAAAGTAATATAATAATGAAGCATTCAGGTTTCCGTATACTTAACTTTGGCCCACCTTTTAAAATTTTGTAATATCTACAGTTTTATAATAACACGTTCTTTTGTGTTAACAGAACATATATAATTTTTTTATTTCCAATGTATTTAATATTCATCAACAACTTATTTTAAATTATTAAACCTAAAAGTACTCTCGGTGACAAACTATAAATGGTTATGAATCAAAGACTATAGCTAAAATACTCTTCCCTACTCCTAACCACTTTAAGTTGTGTAAAAATAACCTTGGTAAGCAATGCTAAGCAATCAGGGAACCCAGGCTGAAACCCAGTTTGATATATATGGGGTATGTATAAATTGGCTTCGCGTAGTGTTATTCTTTGGGCAAAAAATATTATAAATCTTAATAAAAAAAGTTTGCTGACGCTTATTTATTTCTAAATAAGTCAATTTAATAACAAATTCAACAAATTAGTAACTAAATAACAAAATAACTACAGTCGCACAATAACAAGGCGAATATACATAAATGGTCAAACTGGTTGCCGTTTGCTTCAGAGCATGCAATAGCCCTTAAAAGAATTGAATTGTTAACATTTTACAGCTTCACGGCGTAATTTGGAGCACAACTTGAATTTTTCTTTGAAAATCGGCAATATTTGCAGGTAGGGTTTGATATACTTTATCTTTTGTAAACCCTCAGGCAACAGAATCAAAAATATTGTTATCCGGAGATTTAGCGCGCCATTATATTGTAGTAACACCATATCATATCCATCGCTGCTGGTAATTCAACAATTTCCAACTTCAGGATTGTGATGCGTAATCATGCTGGTATATCACGTTACGCCATATCTAGCAATAAATCTTCCAGCATACCTGGAAGGATGTCTCGAAGAAACTGTCGGTAATTTGCAACATTTAATCGATGGGGTAAGTGGTAATATATATTACCCAATTGCCTCTACTCCCAGTTATTTCCAACCAAACAATTACTAAAAACAATGTTGTTACCAAATAGTCGTTCATTATGGGGACACTTTTGCAATTTCTGGCTGTTTAATACTCCATACCTAGTGAATATTGCTTGATCACTAAAAAATACTGGATTGGAAAGCTGTATTTTCTTCTACTCTAGCAAGCAACCAATTCCAAAAATGTATTTTTTGCAAAAGGAGGTTTATTTAAAAAAAAGCCGCTGCAGGAAATTTTTTTACAGTTCTTGTACACATACATTATAATAATACTAATAATAATGGTGAGGCTCTACACTCCATGGAGGGGTTTGGCCTGCAGGCGGAAGGTCAGAGCTCCCGGATCCTTGCTTTCACACCCAGTTGTCGCATGCCAAATTAATGACACGTGGTGATGTGGTGAACATCGCACATTAGACAACCGCAATTACACCTTGTTCATTCGAATGCAGGTACCAAATTATTTAAAGCGACTGGGTAGGCCACCCATCAGGCATCTAATCGGATGTTTCAACTTCTGACCTTCCGCACCGGAGCCCAGTGCTCTAACCGCTGGACCGCACTGGTGCACAAACGTTACCTAACTTAATTATCACGTTTTCGCTGCCTTTCCTATTATCAACTTAGCACTATGATAGCTTAGTGACTACAGAGGAAACTACCGAGGACTTTTGTAATTTTCTTTATTTTCCCCCCAAAAAATAACATTGCCTGAAGCTTGCAAGCCAATATATATACACACTGTATAATCACACTTTATACAGTTGTATGTTACACATCTGTCTATTTGCGCCACAATGGCCAATCACCGACGCCTATGAATGGATCCATAATAAAAATAGGTGCAGTTTGGGTGTCACAGGGCGATTAGAATCTTATACAATTGCTGAAACCTTTACTCCTAAACCTGTAGGTCTTTGATTAAACAATTATCAATTATAGTGGTCAGATAGGCAACTTCTTTTCATTTTAAATGACCATGCAAATTTAGAAAATGGAATTTTATAACCCTCAAAATTCTAAGAAATAAGGGGTGGTCTATTATTTCCAACTTATTCGTAATCGAGAGTTACTAAGAGTCTCTTAAATATCTGACGCAACTATATCATTTATCACCAATACACATTTTGAAAGTGGAGTTTCGCAACCTCTGTAACCTAGCATCCATTGTACTGAGAATTGTTCTACCTATAGGTTACAATTTATAGAAGAACATTTATGCTAAGTGGAATGATAAAACACTTCGAATAATCACAATTCAGTTTCATTGACAGATTTGCACACGAAACCAAAGGAATTTTGCTGGAAGGATGAGTAGTATTCGACTAATCGGGAAATTTGTCACATCGAGGTACCTAGCGATCAAAAGTATTTGTGAGAAGTATTTTTATTGATTAAACGCGGTATGTCTGTATGTTGATTTTATTACCTTTTTTAATCTGCGGGTCAATAATTGTAAAAGGTTACAAAAACAAAAGTTTATAATTACATTATCATGTGCAAGCTTTTATTAGGGGCACAGACATTTTGGTGTTTTTAAATTCATATAAAAACAATAAAATACGATCGGAGTCACTAGAGACCCATTTCCGACTTCCGCGCAACGGAAAGTATTTCCGCCGGGAGAGGGTTAATCAAGATACAACATACATTAAGTTGGTCAAAAAGGGCACCAACCGCCTTAACGATGTAGTTTTTTGAACACTCAGTTCTCAGGTCTAACTGCATTAGAAAACGATAGTATCCTAATGCTTCCCAATAATTGAACAATCTACTATCAAAATTTCGATAATAAACTTTCTGATAATTTCAATAGTATCGAAAATAGGTCAACGTTAAATAAATAAACAAACAACAACTTACTGGATACCAACTGTTGCACCAAATAGAATTGATTTAAATGCTCGATTATTAAATCTCGCAATTTATATATGCTAGAAGCTATATCAAACCACATTTTTAATTAAGCAAACGGACAATCCTCTAAAACAGTGACGTAAACTCAGAAGTCAAGGTCCTCATAATATAGACCGGATATATTTGAACATTTTTAAGAATCGGTAAGATACAATATTTCTAAGAATATTCACAAGAGAAGTTCTATATGGTCACTTAAACTGGTGTACATTTTTACTTTGAAACTAACTTGAACTAACTTGCGGACACGATTATACTACTGCCTAAAAATATGCTTCAAGCTTTGCAGTAGATTTGCAGTAGATAGAGTGTTTCTCGCGACCTTTTTGCACGTTTTCGCCACAATCCGAAGGATTTTTTGCGCTGTTTCATAACCGTCGATGAAACCTGGGTCCACCATTATACTCCCGAAACCAAAGAACAGTCCAAACAATAGAAGCACAAAGGTTCTCCGCCACCAAAGAAGGCAAAAACGGTTTTGCCAGCAAGAAAGGTTATGGCAGCCGTATTTTAGGATTCCCATGGAATTATCTTGGTCGACTACTTATAAAAGGGGAAAACAATAAATGGCGAGTATTATGCCAATTTGTTGCAACAACTTAGCGACAAATTCAAAGAGAGACGGCCTCCTGGTAAAGAAGAAAGTGCTTTTCCATCAAGATAACGTATCTGTCCACAAGTCTGCGATTGCTATGGCCAAAATTCATGAATTGGAATTTGATGCCCCATTCGCCCTATTCCCCAGATTTGGCCCCCAGCAATTACCATCTGTTGCCAAACCTAAAAAAATGGCTCGGCGGTAAGAGATTTTCGTCTAATTCCGACGTAATCGCTGCTGTACATAGCTATTTCGAGGACTTGGATTCATCGAGCTACAATGAAGGTATTGCTAATTTGGAATATCGTTGGAATAAGTGTGTTGAGCGAGCAGGAGACTATTGAAAAATAAAATGTTTTTTGTCGACAAAACTTGCGTTTTCTTTGTTAGGCCACGTAGTTATCGAACCATCCTCGTATATACAGGTATGCCAGCTAATTTGTTCACCCTGAGAGTTAACGCAAACCAACGTACATATACCTTCCTCAACCAATGGGAAAGCAGAATGAAATTAACACAAATTAACCAATTCTTAAATACTTATTTAATTAACTTTTTGAAAATATTATTTACATCAAAACATTATAGCCATATTCCTTATTTAAAAAGGAATGTTTTAACACCTCACACGGCCTATCAAATATTTGTTTACCAAAATTCATATTCATTTTAAACATAAGCCACCTTAAATTAATAATATTGCAATTAATGATTATCAAAATCATATTAAAGTGTTCTTCACACCTATATCCAAATACTACTCACAAAAAACGTACAACTGAAATGTCCATTTTTCTCCAAAATTACATGTTAGTTGACATTTGTCGAACATAATACGCAAACCTCATTTATTATTGTTTTCTAGATAAAAAAACTCACAGTCAAGTTTGATAAATACCTCTAATACCTTCATACAATTAGTACGACTACAAACAAGCGAAACTAAACAAGAATTCAAAGGCTAAATACCAGATCAACTCAAACAAAATCAACTGAGAGGACAAACACTAATTGAACATAACCTTTACTTGGTTTTAACAATTTATTTTTCAGTTTTTAAGCTTAAAATAGCTTTACGTTATCTAAATAAGTTAGTTTTCTATTAGATTATTTAAATCAAGGTTCATATAACACAGCAATATATATACACATACAGTTCATTTTCGCAAATACCAGTTTCTCATAATCATTCAACATCATCATTAACAGCCTTTTTATCCCACTGTTCAGCATCAGCTTTTCTGTCACGTGTTTCTTCTCCGCGCTAAGGTAGAAACACAGGGGACCTACAGTTTAACGTCGAATCCCAACGACAAAAATTCCAGAGAAGGCTTTTAGCATTAAGATCCCACGGTTGCAAGCCGGATTGGGAAATTGTATGTGGTGGGTTGCAAATAAACTAAGCTACCACCACACTCCCAATTAAGCTTCGCCAGTTACTCATAATAGGGAGTGAAAAATAATTGTTTATACAAGAAGAAACTAGACCAAAAACTCTTTATAATTATAACATATTTCAACAGTCTAATTCGTTCGACAACCTAGAGTACAAGTAGATTCCTGATTTTAAAAAATTTACCAAGTAAGTGTTTAGATATATTTGTGGTTTACAGTGACTGGTAGTACTAATAACAAAAATGTAAAATTTTTCGTATTCTAGGTTGTATCATGTGAACGACTTTACTTAGTTAATCGAATATCTATCTCAACCAACAAAGTACCTTTATTTTATTTGCTTTATAAAGTACCCCAAGAGGTGCAAATGGCGGCCATATTGCTTCTCGGGTCTAATGTTACGAAATTGGGAAATCCATGACTAGTTAATATAACGGTTAATATAACATTGGCAGTAGATAACCACACCAAATATGTTGTACGTATATCACGTTTGATAACTGTCACTTTTTTGGTGGTTGCTGTCGTATTTAAACCAATTATCATACGTGTTTAATGGAAACTCAAAACAATCCACAGATTACTTTGTAAAGCAAATTTTACTGCTGTGTTTACCGCTTATCTTACAAGCCGTGATTTTTTAAATAAAGCAACGTCTGTTAAATAATAGTAAGGAAAAATATAAATTAGAAGCAGTAAAATCATGCGTGCTTTAAAAATGTAAAAACAATACAAAAAAAATAATAAATCTCATATTGTTTAGTGTTCAGAGTCGCTGGTACTTTGATGTCTTCGTCTGAATCGAGTTATACATATTCTTCGGGTTTTTCGTCATCAGCTGATTATACAACTACCTCACTCTGTCACTGACGCATTTACACACCCTCAAGCTAGTCAACGTGATATTCATCGTTAATGAGCTTCCATCCATGCTTTACTGGATCCTAAAAACCTGGTTTCTTTTCGGTGGCTTCATTCCCTACTGCAGAGATGTGATTAGTTTGTTTACTGCGATTCATAACATGGAGCTACCAGATTTGTGTTAAAAGATTTCTATTTGAATTTTGAACACAATTTTCTGTCGATTTATAGTCATAAAGCGTGGAAACTTATAAGAGTATTTTTAATTTTATGTCCGTGTATATAGGAAAACGAATTGCTTCAAATGCTATATGTTCCGTCTTATATTACACTATAACCATACATGTAATTTTCAAAAATTCATAATTTAAAACTTAAATGACGCATATTTGTGCGTGACAAAAAAATTCCTCTGTGCGTTTATCATCTCCACTATAGTTTCGGTATTAATTAGATTTTTATTTATTTTTAAATTGTCTCTTATATTTCTAAATAATGTAAATAGATAAATAACATTGCTTTAAACTACTAATGCTTGGAGTTAATTTGTGGGGGCTCCGTCCTGTTGAAACCATGTAACACATAAAGACAGTTCAGTTTTATCCACAAGAATTTGTATACGACGTTTAGTTAATCGATTTAATGGTCTGTATTGACGATAATTGTATTTCACAAAGTATAAGTTAACAACCCCTCGTCTGTATAAGAAATGAAACTAACACCAAAATAAGATTAATATAAAAATAAAAATACTGGGCATCATTTACCAAGGAAATTGAAATTGAGCCTGGAAAATATTACGCAACAGAAATACCATAAACAGCGAAAATGAGCACACTAATGAAACCAATACTAACAGGAATAGCAAATAGACATAAACGTGCAATAAGTTAAACACGAAGATAAAATAGAAATTACTAAAGACGGTGTACAAAAGGCGACAAAATCTCTTAAATACAGAAAATCATCAGGCCCAACTCAATATACAGAATAAGCAGATAAAATACGGCGGAGAATATCTAGAAAATAAGTTATTAAAATTATACATCCTTATTAAGGAAGCAAGAGGACCAAAAGAATGAAAACGTACTTGATAAAAAGGTGGATTAAATAAACTCGGACAATTACCAAGGCATATAGATTCTCAGTACCTCACAAAAGCTCTTATCGAAAATAAAAAAATAGAACGGTTGTATTGAAAAACAACAAGGCTTTCGAAAAACTGATCCACGTTAGATGCGATACAATATATACCCTTCGTTTCATATGAAATGCACCACGCATTAAAATAAAGCTACGGGTTTGAAACTTTGCTAAAATAATGTTTGATTATTGCGTATTAAATGATCAGGTTTTCATAAAAAAAGATTAACAATTATAAGAAAACAATAACAACAACGAAAACAAAATTAATAATGTGTAACATCGCCATGTACAGCAATGCAAGCATGTAGTCGTCGTGGCATGCTTTCTATCAAGTGGTCTATGTTCTCCTGGGTTATCTTGTTTCATATAACCTCAAGTTGGTGTCTCAGTTCGCTAAGTTATTAGGAGCTCTTGGCAATAATCTTAGTCGCCGGCCCATCATATCCCAAAGATGTTCAATCGGCGATAAGTCCGGTGATCGTGCAGGCCAGGGCAACGTTTGCAATTATGCTTGTTGGAGGTACGTTCTGGTAATGCTTGCAGTGTGTGGACGTGCGTTATCCTGTTGGAAAATACGTTTGGTAACGTCTGCATAAATGGTACTAGCACCGGTTCCAAGACATTATGAATATAGCGATGGGCATTTAAAGAGGTGATCTTCTACCGAAACAAATCGCACCCCAAACCATAACTCCAGGTGTTAAAGCTGTATGGCGTCTTTCAACAAACTCTAGATTTCGTCTTTCTCCTCGATATCGACGTACCTCCCTACGGCCGTCATTTGCCCACAAACAAAATATTGATTCGTCACTGAAGACAATGTCGTTCCATTGCTGATTCCAATGCTGCCGCTCTTGACACCAAGTGAGCCTAACAGCCTTATGATGTGCAGTTAAAGGGAGCCGTTGGAATGAACGGTAGTATCGCAGTCCAAAAGAAAAGGCCCTTTTATAAATTGTTGCCATTGACAGACTTTGTTGTTTGAAACCGGTCTCGTGTAGCCATTCTTCGAAGAAGTCGATCTTCACGAACATGGCTGCTACGTGGAGATCTACCAGCTGGACAATGTCGCTGAATGCCTTCTTCTGACCAAGCAGACCATATTCGTGCAACTGTAGTGTGGTCCCGATTTACCCTTCTACCAGTTTCACGAAAAGAAAGTCCAGCTTCTTTCATGCCGATAAGTCGACCTCTATCAAAATCAGAAATGTGGTTAAAATTTCTACGTTGTCTTACTGGAAGCAATTTAAAACATTAATTCTGTCACAAAATGTAACAAAATTTCAAAACAACTAATTAATGTTATATTGTTTTGTTTATAAGCAAAAAGTTGGTGAGAGACAGTAGACAAACACCACAATCACTTGATTTTTTAATGGAAATAGTGAACATTTCATACGCAATAATAAAACATTATTTTAGCAAATTTTCAAACACTTTATTTTTAATGGGTGGTGCATTCCATATGAACGGATATACAGGCTGTCTCATTTCGGAGGGCCAAATTGAAATATCTCTCTTATAGAATATATCGGAAATTCGTTTTAATAAAAAATGTCACATTTTTCACGCACTACTATATGGTTAAAACAAAATTCCGAACCACAGCCTACTTTTCGAAATATTTTCGAAAAATATGAAATTGGGGAAAACTTCGAGGCTTTGTAACTTTTTTATTTTTAAAAATACAACAAAAACGTTTTGAACGAAAGTTGATGGCAAAACATTGCTCTTTCGAAATATCAAGGAAAAAGTGGTGTAAAGTTAACATTTTCAGCTGTACTCTCTTGAACCGCCCGAAAAAATAGATAGAATCAAGTAGGCCATGCCACTCCTAAATAGCCCCTGAATTGCCTTTATAAAAAATACCATACACAATAAACATATTTTAGATAAGTCTGTAAATTTTTT
>JABXWE010014814.1:0-27215 GCA_014611495.1 Limonius californicus | reverse complement strand
GGAGTTGCCAAGGGCAACTCCAAGATTCCCATCCCACCCAGCTTACCCCGGCTCAGCACATTTCGTGCTATTCGCAGGTCTAACATGCCCCACCCTTGAAAAACCCCATGCCCCAGACAACACACACACCCTGGGAAAGTGCAGTGCTCAGGATTCGAACCTGAGCGACTTTGGTAGAATAACTCCAAGCCAAGCGCTGTGGCCATTACTCTACCGCGGTCCCCAAGGCAAGGTGTAATCTGTCGAGAAAGTCTCATTTTCGGCTGGAGCAGTGGGTCTCTGCAGGTCTAATTATATTTCCAGAACATAAAATTGAAAAATTGATGTTTCCGCCAACGGTCAAACATGTGTTTTCTTTTACGATCCTTTTGCTAATACAATAATTGTTTCGACACTTTCTTCGTTTGCGTAGTTTCTGAAAAGGCGCCTCGGAAAGTTTGTAACGTTTTAGCTGCAATACAAGCAGGTTTTTTTCCCCACCCTCGTTCTTTCCATAAACTGTGTTCTACCCTTTTCCCTTTTAGATTACTACGAAATTACGTGTGCGAACTATTTACCTTCTTTGCTGCTCACTTGGAAGATATGTTTCAGTGATGAGACACAAAAGTCTAAAACCGCTCTCTGAATATTGTCTGCAGTAAGCAATAGCTACAAATACCTACTGAAAGCAAATGTGTAGCATACAAACAAAACTCTGTCTATGTTGGCATTATTATTATTATCCCTTGTTCATTCGAATGCCGGTACCTAATTTATTAAAATTAATATTAGTATCAGGTTTTGTATCTATCCGGATCCTACTTTACTTAAAGGGCTATAATTTAAAGTGCATATTTAAGTGCTTATCTTCTTTATTCTACGTGAATATTTGCATGCATATGTATATGTATGTATATTTCTCCTAAGCGTGACAATAACACTCTTTTGGGTTAGTATTTCAGTAGTATTACAGATTTCGAAAACGTTACTATTTTTTACCACATATGCATTAGCGCCTCTGACTTGACTATCTTCCTAAAAAGGGTTGCCACAGTATTATGTATAACATATAATTGTTATGATTTGAGCAAAATTAAACACTAGGATGCATTACAACGGGGACTAAAGGCAAAAAGTTTATATTTCAAGCAGTTATAAGGAATAACAAGGAGGTGAAAATATATGCAGCTTGTACAAAAGAATATAGAAGACTAACAAACTTACTAAATGAAAAAAAGCACCTTTGGCACTCACAGATATAGATAAACAAACAAGAACCATGAAAGTCATGACGAGGAAACTGCGCCTTTCATGCGCTCCAGAAAGCATAGTAGGAAATTTATGTAATCAAGGATATAAAATAATAGAAGCCGTTAATATTCTGCAGAGAAAAGGGAAGAAACCCTTTCCGGTTTTTAAACTAAGTTTCAAAAACGATGAAGATATTAAAACAATATACGGCAAGGAAGGGATACTAGGGATGAAGGTTGAAATAGAATATCTAAGAAAATTTAAATTAGTCTCCTAATGCAAGAAATACCAAACTTATGGACGCACTCAAAGATTCTGCAACAGAGAATCAAGATGCGTAAAATGTGCTGGAAAACACCACAGAAAAGAATACAAAATGAATGAAAACAGCAAACCAAATTGTGCTAACTGTGGCGGAGCTCACCCAGCCAGCGATAGACTATGTGATGTGGCTAAAAGAGCGCAAATGATAAGAAAGTAATAATCTGTAGCAATAGAAGTGGATCTCTATGCAGGTCTAATTATATTTCCATCATATAAAAAGTTTCGGTAAAAAGTCAATCATGTGTTTTCTTTTACGATCCTCTTGCTAATACAATAATTTTTCAACACTTTTATTATTTGCGCTGTTTCTGAAGATGTGCCTCGAAAAGTTTGTAACGTTTAAGCCGCAATACAAGCAGCGATCTTTTTGCCCCAAACCCTTCCCTTCCGTAAGCTATGTTCTACCTTTTTCTCTTTAGGGATATTACACTACAGAATTGCTTCATATTGTACCTGAAAAAGCAGGTTCCCCTTAGATTAGTTATACCGATTTTAAAAGAAGTCCAGGCTTTAAATTTTCTACTTGAAGCAAAGTAGTATTGCTTATGAAACCAGAAAACGTTTACATAGTTAATATGCTACGAAAATCCATAGTACCTGTATACCAGTAGACAGTATGAACTCAAAAAACTGCTGATCTAACATTGTAAACACTCAATCAACAAAATGTATCTATAAAAACGTATTGACAGTAGAACCTTATTAAAATATGTAAGGTTTAAGATAAAACATGTTCTCTCTGTTTTAGCACAATTTGTACACGTTGCACAAATCAGTAGTGGCCGGCAGTAATATATATAAACAAGATATCACTTAAAACAGCTGTAACGCCAAGGTTACCGTAAAACTTTGGCAACGCCGGCGGATCTCACTCTGATTTATATATCTACCGATATACAAACATGGATTTCGGCTTTATTTATGCTGTTACGGATCTCGTTCCGTTATTTATTTATCACGTACATTAAAAGCGCAAAATTGTTTCCCCTGTAAAGGGGTAGGGTTTGAGTTGTTAATTATAAAGCCATTAATAAGAAATATACTCTAATACCCCTTTGCCTTATGGCGGATCTCGGGTTGTCCTAAATTTGTTCGGATCTCAGCTTGTTACAAAAACAGATACATATATATATATATATATATATATGTTGGTTTTGATATTGCCGCGGGTGTTGTTTGCTGTGATTGGTTTTCAGGTATTTTTTCGCGTAGTAACTTCTTGGTCCTGGTATGGACCGGGGTGGTTGTCTTGACGAAGGTTGGCAAAATCACATTTACCATCTTAAGGTCTTGTCGGATAACTTTCTGCTGGTGCTTCCGACAAGACCTGAAGATAGCAAATGTGATTTTGCCGAAACGTCGTCAAGACAACCACCCCGGTCCATCCCAGGACCAACAAGTTACTACGCGGAAGAATACCTAGAAGCCAATCACAGCATATATATATATATATATGTGTGTGTGTGTGTGTGTGTGTATACACCTGCAAGTACTATGGATTATTCAGTTACGTTTTGCATGTCCTTAATAGTGGCAAAATACAGTGCGAAAAGAAACCGTTCAAATCAACGAATGAGAAACGATGTGAAATATTTTTTCATCATACACTGTTCAGTTGTGAAATAGATATCAAAGTGCACTGCTATCATTTCGCAGTTATTCGAGTGATCAAAGAATACTTTGAGACGTGAAAAATTGAAGATAAACCCCGCAGTAGTCGTCCAAAGAAAATATCAGTGAGACACGACAGTGTATTACGGAGGACGTGCCTGGCAGACCGAAGTCTTGTGTAAGTGTATGCACTTCTACTGTAAGACGGAGACTGCGTAAATCTGGACTTAGGGGTTGCAGACCCCGGATGTAATCCCTCCTATCAGAATAACAAAGGCTCCACCGTTTGAGATGGGCAAAGGATCATCGCCATTGAGCCCCAGAACAATGGCAGAAGGTATTATTTAGTGATGAATCTACTTTCAACATTAACAATCATGCAGGAAACACACATGTTAGAAGATTTCTTGAAGAAGAATTTCCACGACAGCGTGTTCTGCCAACAATTAAACATCCCACCTCTGTCATGATGTGGGGCTGCATGACAAGATGTTCGTAGACAGCATGTTGTATCTGGCATAATGAATGCAACCAAGTATACATTGATGTCCTACAGAAGAAGATGCTGTCAAGCGGAAAAGAGTTGTTTTCTGCCAAAATGACTTTCAAGATGGTAATGCTCCTCGCCACAGAGCACACGCTGTTCAATCTTGAATGTCGGCCAATAAAATTACAGTAATAGACTGTTCAGTACAATTGCCGAACCTAAATCCTATAGATAACTTATGGCCCAGGATTTCTAAGATTATTTTAAGCAAGAATCCCACAGAAACAGTGGAATTATACGAATCCCTAATTGATGCCTGGTATCACCGCATTACGAAGGAAGAATTACAAAAACCGGTTAATTCGGTGCCAAAAAAGGTGTGAATTAGTTAGAATTTAGTACTAAAATAATTGAAAATTAATGAGTGCGTATTGTAATAAACATTTAGGTGTAGACCACATTATTATATATAATGTAAAGTTTTTCTGTTTCTGGATAAATTCTATATATCGACTTGTTTCCGTTTTCTTATGGATCAACATTTGGGTTATTGTTATTACTAGTATTGTGTTTAAGTACCTGTATTATATTTGCAATGATGAAATGAAAAATTTTTGAAAAAATCCGTTTAAACTGCAATTTTTCTTGTTTGTTCAACTGTAGGTAATGAGACCTTGAATGCTGAATCAGACTCGTCGGTATTGTAAATCCAGCATCCAATAGAAGAGACTTAAATATTTATGCTTTTGATTTCCTCGCTGGATAGAATCTACACAAGAACTATGGAATGTGTTGTACTGAGTGTCGACGCCGTGTCGGGGACGCGTGCTAGGTAATATTTATTTTATACAGTCTTATATAACGCTATACAGATCCACTCTTAAGTAAAAAGGCGCCTTCTCTAACACTTTACCAACGAAATTTACAAAACTAAGTCAAAAATGTGAACTTCAAGATATATAGGAACTAAATCTCATGTTTCTGATGAAATAAGTAGTAAGTTACACAAACTAACCAAAATTGTGTGTTAGTTACTAATATCGCCATTATAATTCACTGTGGCGTGCAGAAGCTTAATCATGAATTTGTGTATATGTTTTCCGTCATTATCTAAATATTTGCAACAATTATGATTACAATTATATTGTAATTTATCCAACCGATTTCCGATACATCGACTTAAATTAATATTCAAGATTATTTTTCATTATTTATAATCGCCAAATCACATTCTTTGAAAGTTGAAAGGTAACGTACAAATTACACAAGCAGTGGCAAACACTTTCACGGAAGACGAAACAGAAGGAGTTAACTCACTAATAGGTCAAGATTAAATCAATAGAAGCCTTATATTTAATTTGGAAATACAATATAACAATTTTTAGTTAGGAGTAGAAGAAAATTCTGGATATGATCTAAAATGTTAGCACACACCTAACAATTTGCCTTTTTTCTCATTCATAAACCTCCTATTTCAAAAATGTATATCAGTAGTGTATATTCACCTCTGCATAAATAGATCTATTACAGCTGAAAACGGAGCTCTTATATTATCAACAACAGCTCCAACCTACATACCATTTAGAACCGATCATCCTGGAATATCTTAACTACTGTAATTTGTAACTTCTCTAAAACCAATCAATCAGGAACGTAGAAGTAATATAAATCTGTGCAAGTTGATTAATGGGCCAGTTGATTGGGACTTTTTTCGCATAGAGGCAGTTACACAAATAAAATGCCCA
Organism: Limonius californicus; assembly: GCA_014611495.1. Taxonomy (NCBI): domain Eukaryota; kingdom Metazoa; phylum Arthropoda; class Insecta; order Coleoptera; family Elateridae; genus Limonius; species Limonius californicus. Next base: position 21,818 of record JABXWE010014814.1, on the reverse strand, counting down.
ACTCATTTATTAACATATAACAGTATAGGCACGTCTGTTGAAGTATTCGCTAGAGCAGTTCAAAACTCAATAGAGAATTCATCATTCCACGTTGCGACACTATGGAACGTACCAATCGAACACACGCCATACTATTTTGCTAAATAAGTCGAAGAGAAAAAAAAATTACAGAGACACGTAACACACAAGTTAAAACTGGCTTCAACAGACTAGCCCACGAATTACTAAGAGAAATTGATTAACTCAGTATAGATAAGTACCAAACATATCTACAAAAACTGCAATCAAGAGATGGTAAAACGTGGCAGACAACTAGAAAGATTCTGCAGAAACCCCAAATACTACCAGTGATAGTGGAGAGTAGTGATAGGCATGAAACGGGCGAACTCCTTTGAATCTGGAACATTATATAAGAGAATTATCGGCGAAGAAAGCTTCTGGGCATGATTTAATAACAAGTAGCGTGTTAAAAAATCTTTCCAAGAAATGCCTTATGTAATTAACGATAGATTTTAATGTGCGCATGTGTATAGGATACTTCCCTCTACAGTGGAAGAAAGCCCACATACTTCTGTTTCAGAAACACAAGAAATGGATAGTTACATTCCAATTAGTCTTCTACCAACTATTTCCTAGTTATTAGAAAAAGTGATACAATCTTGCTTAAAGAGTTCTTAGTTGCAATTTCAACTCTGCCATCATTTCAAGATGGCTTTAGAAACCGACACCCACCAACTCACAAGTTATTATGAATCTTCATTGAAGAAGGCTTCCAAGAGAAGAAAGTATACAGTGATATTATTTTTGGATATTACACATGCCTTCGACAGGGTGTGTGGAATGCCCTTATACTAAAACTTGATCAAATCAAGCTACCAATATACCTGCTTACAAGCATAACATTCTCTATGGAGAGCCAATTTGCTATTAGGGTTAACCCAGCATTATCATCTTGACGATTTATTAGGGCTGGAGTACCTCAAGGGTCGCTACTAGGGCCTACTCTATTCAACATCTTCACCCACGATATTAATGAACACCTAGTATCCAGCTTGCTATGTTTCCGGATGATAGTACATTAACTGCTCAAAGTGACAATTGGGAATGCACCGTTACAAAATTGTAAGAAAGCACTAATCAGTTACCAAAGTGGTTCGAAAAAGGTGTATTACAATTAATCGAAACAAAACAGAAGCGAACATTGTTAATATGCAACACCAGACCACCTAAAAAGTAATGAAAAAGTATTGAATGGAGTTCTGCAGATTGTGCGGTTAAATATCTGTGCTTTTACCTGGACCTAAAGCCTTCCTGAGGCTATCATATCAACTGTAAGTTGTGCTATACTCCATTTTAAATCGAAAAAGCTTGTTAAAAATTGAGGGTGGTTTACTTATTATACAATTCTATTTCCAATTACTTATGCGTGCCCGACTTGGAGTAAAGCAACCACAAATAAGAAATCTGCAAGTGTTCTAGAACAAAGTGCTGGGAATTAAAACAAATGCTGAGTGGTTTATCAGAAATACTCAAATTCCTTACTAACTACATCCGCAAACGATAGAAGAGTTTATTCGAAAAACTTGTGTGAAATTAAAAAAAGAAGTGAAAGTTGTTTCCAAGTGCGCAAATGTATCAGTTAGGCAAGAAAAGTATTCATATAAGACTCGAACGTCTATTACCCCAAGACTACGTAACGGAGATTGAATGTTAATTATATAATTAAAATCTGATTGTATTTGTACCTAGTGATTGACAATTATTCATCCTATTTTTTCACTGTGCTATTGTCAGTTTAATTGTTAATGCGTTAATGTTATGTATTATATTTAGTATGTTATTACAACTATGAATAGGATATTCATTTTGAACTGGTTTAGTGTATAAATAATAAATATGTCTACGTAATGAAATATCACTATCGCTTCTAGTTTAAAAATTCTAGGTATAGAAACAGTGAACTTTTAGACGGCTGATTTCTATCTGAACGCAACGGCAAACCACCGAGGCACTTTCCTGGAAAAGAGTTGTAGAACATCTCCGTAGTTTTGAGCCTGCTTTAAACAGTAGATGTTTGGGTACATTAGTTTACACACGTGCCGCAGGCATAACAGACAAGGTCACTTCAGTGTTTAGGCTACAATCCAGACTTATGCTTTGTTACCTGAGAGATCAGATGGAAACCATTACCAACAAGCAGATAAGTTCTACCAGACCTCCGCCATAGTCAACATCGACCAACATGGTATGAAATTGGTACACAAATGCCACTTACAAGATCTATACCCAAACACAGATGGAACTTTACTAAGGCAATTTGGAAAAGTTTACTTTGGATCTGGACGAAAGAATTATAGGTATACCACCTACATGTAACAATTACAAGGTTTACTCAAAGCTAGTAGCAAGTATAGCTAAAAGACACGTCCAGCGAGAATACCAGAAGCAGTATATTCCAGGTTGGAGCGAAGAGAGCTCCTATAACGAGAACCAAACCTCTAAACACCCCGCGAGAGCCGATAACCTTCTAAAACTACATACCAAGCTTATTACGCACCAACCAAAACAACAAGTACAGTCGTCCTCAGTCAATAACGAATTTCCTTTGCCTTTCCTGTCGATCAAGGTAGATCAAGCAATTGCAATGTTAAAATGCAGGAAGGCGGGCGGCATAGATAATATTTTGAAATTTTTAAAGAATGGCTAATCCAGTTTTACGATTATATTCTGGAATCTGGAAATCTACCTCTAAGTTTTCGAAGAACAAAACTCATTGCAATACCGAAATCAGAAAAACTAGTTGCCGTGGCGGCAAGTTTTAGGTTAATAGCACTTCTGAACTCCTTGAAAGGTTAATATTTAATATAATTTTCATAACTACAGATTATATTATTTCCAGGCCAAGCGGGTTTCCACCCAGGAACAGGTTGTCGTGAGCAGCAACTTTCATGGAACATGGTTTCCAAAACAAGCTCAAATCCTGAGCAGCGGTTTCCTAATTTTACAGCAGCATATGACACTGTGTGACGGAAATGTCTACTGTACAAACTTATGAAAGTAATACCCCGCAGGGGAATTTACAATTCAATAAACAAAATGTTACGTGACAGCTTATTTCGTATACACCTAAATGATAATTTCAGTAACCTCCCTCATTTAAACAATGGCTTGCCGCCAGGTTCCGTCCTTGCACCGCTGTTTCTCAACTTATACACCCACGATTTACCACAAACTCTATCAAAAAAATGTATATACGCAAATGTTATTGCACTGGCCGTACATCATCAACGGCTTAATATTACTGAAGAAATAGTATGATAAGACCATGCCACACTTCACTCTTATTTAAAAAATGGAGACTGCGTCCAAACCCTTGCAAAATAGAGGTCTTGTGCTTCCATTTGAACAATAGAGAAACAAATACCCTGTTGAAAATAACCTTCAATGGTAATAAAATTCAACCATAATCCTAAATACTTGCGTGTGACTTTACATAGAACAGTGACCTTCAAAAATAGTCTAGAATCCACTACAGCAAAAGTATGGCCCAGAAATAATATAATACAGAAACTCGCAGGAACATCTTGGGTTGCTTCGGCTGCACAGATAGAACCGCTGGGTTAGTATTATCATATTCAGATACTCTTCTGTTGTATGAATAAATAGTTCGCACGTGCAGAAGATAGATGTACAACTTAATCATGCTATGAGAATAGTGGCTGGGGTTCTCAAATCTACGCCTAGAGAATGGCTACCTATCCTAAGCCACAGTCCACCTCCTCACTTACTCTGGAATCTAGCTCTTCAGAAATGTCAAGCAAAAATAGAAAATGATACCACACTCCCTTTCCATGAGAACCTGACTACTACGCCTAGACGTAGACTAAAATCAAGACATTCTCTACTGAACTCGTACAACAATAACGTCAACATGCAATACAAGTGGTTAGGAGAAATTGCTGCCTAACTCCAGCCTTCATTATATATCATTATATTATCTTATTATATTATTATTACTACAATGTAATGTTGGTTTACTATATTGTATACTTACTTCTATCTCACTTCTATTATGATTAGTGATTTAGTTTTCATGTATTGAAAAGTTGATATGAAATATATACTGCGGTCGCTCGAATGTCAAAGAACCGTAGAAAAGGATATGAAATAGTTTAATAAGGTTATAATATTGACAATAATATTGAGCAAATACTTCATTTACTAAAATATTATTTAGATAATTTTCGAAAATTGTTCATTAACGTCTCGCAAATCATTTTTCCGAATTTTGTCATATTTTGTTTTAAATAATAACGAATCATATAGTAATGTCACATACAAATTTAATAAAAAATAGTACTTATACAACTATAAGACTATTTATTGCAGCTATAAAAAATGTGAGAGGGTAGGTAAGACGAATACAAGATCGCGGGGTTCTATATTGAAGCAAAATGAGTGCGTAAACCGCGTATCATGCTGTTCTGTATTACTTAACACTTTAACTGCCGTGTGCGACTTTTTGACGCACACGGCTGTAGCCTATTTTCGCCATGTGCGTCGAAATGTCACACGCATACTCCAGTCAATTGTAGCTTTGTGCATCAGAAACGCGCTCACCTTTCATAAGTTTGCATGTAGTTTTCGGTAGTCCTGGCGTGATATGACTGCTACATAAAATGGCCTATGTAAAAAGTGTTCTGGATATGAGATTCATAGATTTTTATTTTAGTATTACTACAGAAGAAAGTAACATATACTTAACTTAAGAGATATTATAATACTTATTGAATATGAAATACAAGCCATTATTTTGATATTTTATGAATGTGGTAGAAGCATTCTTTACACATATGCATCTTCTCAGGACAGCCAGCGCAACAGTAGCGCACTGTTTTAGCCATTTTCATCGCGTAATTTCTGCCTTGTTCGGCGGCATATTTTGTGTAACAAGTCTTGCAGCGGCTTCGAACTACTTTATTATTTACCTTCACGACTTCCAATTTATGAGTGTTGCTTGTAGTTCTAGCAACGACGGCGGGAATATTTTGGGAAGAAAAATGAAGAAGCTGCGAACATAAATTTTCCCTAAATTTTATAATGGGTAGCTGTTTATTGTTGATTTTATTGTATAAGCACAACGAATTTACAATTGTTGTCCCCAGTAAAACTTCCACCGCCACCTTCCTGTACCATTTCATCGCTTTTCGTACGGAAGACGAATATGACGCTCTTTGGTCAGAAACATCAATGAAACTTTTGGCTGCATTATAGTCGATTACAGCTGTTGGTTTTTCACAAGAACCGTCACGGTCGGCGATCTTTGTCATTTCTGTATCGTGCTTAGTAGTGAGCACTAGCACATCTCGCTTATCCTTCCATTTGAAGACTGTTATGCCATCATCACTTTCCAATCCTCGAATTCCGCCTCGACGGAGGACAGCTGCAGTTATAAATTTAGGGTTGCATTTACGATTACTTCGCAGTGTTCCTACAAGATGAGTTGACCTCGCAGCTAATTTCCTGGCTAGGCCCACACTTGTATACCAATTGTCAGTAAATAAGATTCGACCTGCATCCAAAAGTTTCTGCATGAGCCCCATAACAACACGATCTGCAACTGGCCCTTCTTCCTCGGTTTCTTCCTTTCCGCAATAAATTTTCATGTTATAGGTATACCCTCCTCCCACACATAATTTAAAAATTTTTATGCCAAATTTATGTCTCTTTCCCTTTACATATTGCTTGAATTTCAACCGTCCTCTAAAAGGAATCATAGTTTCATCAATACATACGTTTTCTTGAGGAACAAAACATTCTTGATACTTTGCTAATAAATAAGTAACAAGGCATTGCACTTTGTGCAGTCGATCCCCGGGAGGACAATCTTCGTTATTTGCGAAGTGCCACATCCTAAGCAACAACTCAAATCTGTTTCGAGGCATATATTTGGAAGCTGGACTGTTGTATAATTCAGAGCGACTCCAGTAGTGGGACAAAGACGGCTTTTTGTCCAAACCCATCCACAGCAGTATCCCAAGAAAAACATGCATTTCTTCTGCATTGGTGTCCGTCCAGTTGTTTATGCGAGAATATTTTGTAATTGATTGGTCGACAACTTTCTCAATAATCTGTTGTTCTGCGTACCGGTTTGTTTCCTGAACCATATGAGCTATAATTTCATCGTCCACAAACATTTTGAAAAAGTCAAGTTCTGATTTTTCCTCTAGTTCTTCTCTAACATTATTTGGAACATCCTGAACAGGAACAAAATTAAAAACTTTTTGATTCCGTCTAGTACATTTTCTCCACGGCACATTAGTGGCATCAATAAATTGTATTTTATCTGAAACGTCTTCACTATCTGAATCAGAAATGACGGCTGTTTTGTTTCCATCAGATTGTTGGCCTGTGACGTTCTCTGATGATGAGGATTGTTCATTTTCTGGACTCAAAATTCGTGAAGGTTCGATATTTGTAATTTTATTTCTCGAAACTGCAATTTTTATAAATACAAATGATCTGAATAAAAGCATGCTGAAAAAATTTACCTGTTTTTAATTTTTTTGATGGGCCGCCACTAATGTCTTCTTCAGAGCTACTTTCGGAACTAGGTTTATAGTTCATATCAACATCCGAATTGTCACAATCTGAGAATGGATCACCTTCGTCATCACTCATATCTATTTCAGCCAATGCTTCTTCTGCCCATTCCTCCAACTGCCTTTTCTGTTTCTCTTCTTTGATCCACGACATCTTTACACAACAAGAACTGCACACAAACTAAAATCTGACTGATTTTACAATTTTATGCAGCCGCAGGTTAGAACTTGCAAGAACTTGCAGTGTGCGACAAACTGACGCTCACGGCGGATGAGTTATCAATACAGGTAGTGCGCCACGTGTGCCAAAACGTCACACGGAACTAATTAGGTGTTTGATCAAGGTAATTTTTTTTTCTTGATCATAAGTACTTATTGATACCTAAATAAACTCATTGAAATAAAAAAAAGCTTTTGGCCCTGCACATTTTATACAAAAAATTTGCTGGCAGTTAAAGTGTTAAAAATGCAACAATTTTGGTTGTGTTCAAGAAAGATTCTACCGTATTTCGTATTAAGTTTTATATTATTATATCCACCGGCAAAACAGGAAGTCCCACTACATCAAGAGAACGCTTTGGCTTTAGATTTGTGGTAGATAATGAAGAAAAAATAAATATCAATTCTTTAGTTATGCATACTTATGTCGCGCTATAGGGTGAAGCATAGAGAAATCAGAACTTAGACTACTACGCTGCTAGAGTAACCACGTGGTTGTAAGGCGCATTATATCATTCGTCCCAAGAAATCCGCAAGAAGGCTTAGCCATGCTGAATATGGATTTGTTCGTTTGATATATCAAATTCTAATTTGTTGCAATTCTAGCTGTAGGTGACTTACAAAGTACAAAGTAATTACTGTTGTCAGTTACATATGGGACAAACAGGAAATGTAAAAACACGAATGCCATGTATAATCGTACCAAATATATGTCGCGAATACGTCAGCTCAATATAAAATAATTATGAGGGTTAAACCGTTTTAATACAAACCAACTGTCTTTACGTACACTTACCCTACAAATACAAATTATAATAAATATAGACTTCAAATCTTATATAAATTCCAAAGCCAACCCCCTGTATATGGGCGCAGTCAAAAATATTATTTGGCTCTTTCGCCGAGTTTAAATAATTCTTAGAGACTGCTTATAAATATTATTTTTTCAAAAATTGAAAGTTTGAGTTATACTTAGAACGTTGATCTCTACAATGCTCAATTTTTAAAAATCACTTGCTCTATCGGTTTTCTTAAAATAGTTTTAGAAATGGTTTGAATTCTGCCCGTCAGTTCAAATTAGTGCGGTATTAAGGTAAAATGTAAAATAGAACAAAAATACATATACCTGGAAATTCCATACCAACTATTTCCAGATACTTTTAAATATGGCATTTGGTAACTACAAATTAGTTTGCCCCAACTAGTGTCGATTGCAGTCATTACGACGTTAATTTGTTTAATTTTAATCAATTTATATATTAATTTAAAAACCTAATTCGCAGACTGTCACTAATATAAGTAAAAATGGTATTAGGTACTGCATGAATGTTCAGTGTAATGCTTCAAGCGCAAAGATCTTTCGCAATAGATTCGATTTCGATTCCCAGTCAGGGCGATTTTTTAAATTTTTACATTTTTCCTTCTAATTCTTGCTATTATTAGGGGTATTTTTAATTAGTTCTATAATCTAGTTGCTATTTTCTTTGTTAATATCAACTCTTGCTATCAGTAGGGTTTAAAAAACCTCTAGCAAATAGTAATTCAGGCTAACCGGGTCTATTGCGTGAAAACCCTGCGTTTGAAATATCAGACCGTTTGGATACTCGTCTTGTAATGTCATTTTTAGCTATATTTGTGACACTCTGCGAATTAGGTTTTATAATTATTGTTGTATAAATTGATTAAAACTGAACATATTAACGTCATAATTACTGCAACCGACACCAGTTGGCACAAACAAATTTGTAGGTAGATGTACTTTCTAACGTTAATACTGCAATAATTTGGACTGACAGAAAAAACATACAGGGTGATTTAAAAGGTGTGGTCCAAACTTAAGGGTGTGATGTGAGATGCTACACGAAACAAAAAATGTTAATAAACCCATGTCTTTTTTCCAACTGTTATCTAGTTACAGAGGACTTCTTTGTTTTTGTCATTGTTCTGTTAAATCAAGTCATAATAGGAAATAAGTCAACCAAATGCTAATCTGCTATGACACAAGGTGTTTCAATCTTGAATTATTGTTGTTTGTGGGGTAATAATGGAGTCTTTTTCAGCAAGTGAATATACAGAAGTGTATTTTGTATATGGCTATTGCAGCGGGAATGCTAGTGCAGCTGTAGTAGAATATCGGAGAAGGTATCCTCACCGGCGACAGCCTGATCAGCGAACATTCGGTTGCACCGAAATTTGTGTGAAACAGGTTAGACCACCTAATCATGTTGGAAGAAATAACGTCGACAATAATGGCGAAACTAGTGATGCAGTCCAGCAAAACCCATCGACGAGCACTAGAAGAATTTCTAGAAAATTTCTAGAGCAGGCCGTTCAAATGTTCGGTGGTCAGGCAGTCGCCGGTGAGGATACCTTCTACGATATTAGTAAGTCTAGAGAAGGATGATAGAATGTCCTTAATGACTATCAAGAATATGAATACGATAATATTAGTGTTTGTATATGTAAGTTTTGATCTCTTATTATTCAATTTCACGTAATTCAGATTTCGTTCACAAATTAAGTTCCAAACGGGTGTTATTTTGTCTTAAGTTTCGATAAGCTTGAAAAGCTAAATAAGAGTCATGACAAATATTTAATATAGGTAGAAGTTAGACACATTCTCAACCAACTTCTCTACACAGTCGCCAGTTCGATTGAGATATATGTCATATCGCCGCGCTAACTTTTTTATACCTTGATTATAGACAGTTTCCGCCTAAGTCAGTCTGTTACAGTTTTTCAGCTCATTGTGTGTATCAAAGTTTGTCATGGAGGAGGATAACACCGGATGTCAGCATACCTCTGCTTTTCTTCTGGATTGCCCATCGTAGGCACAATATTTCTCTGTATTAATAGTCGTCGTGGGTTCTATGAATTTAGTCAAAAAAGCTCTGCTACGGCGCCAAAACACACATACAATGAGCCTTCTGTTGGTCAATGTCGGTTTGTCTCTTTTATTTCAACATTTTCAAACTATATTCAAGTCTTGTTTCATTTGAAATCTTGTCGAACAAATCAGCTTCCTTGTGATATCATTGTGAAAACAATAAAGCAGACGCCATTTGTTAAGGCAGCGTTACCAACCATTTAGGCTTCGCGGTCCCCTTCTTCAATATGTTATGATACCGCCCCCCTTTCTGGCAAAACGAAATCTTAAATTTTTCCACGCACTGTAGAATGGTCCAGACATTGTGACAGTGGGGATAGCACGTATAAAACCACGACGCATGTTCATTTAGATTAGTTTAATAATAAGAGTAAGTTCCAGTAGACGCGTAATATTTCGTTTGTGTTCTGTTGAACCTGAATGATTTAACGTTTGTATAAATATTTTTCAAGTATGTAAAAATATTTAATCGGGTCTATACGTAATTTTAAACTTGGAAGCACATCTGCGTCCGCACATTTGCGTCTATACATCTCCCAAAGCAAAAACAAGATAATATTGTGGACGAGTATTTGAATTTTAATATTATAAATACAGTTGTTAATGGCCAAGGGCGACCACCGCTTAATATCTTTAAATATTTTGGTTGATGACAGTATAAAACCAATTAAACTAATGAGTCGTTTTCAAAAAACGCCTAAAGATCTTGAAACTAAAACTCGCGATTTCTTTGTGAAGGAATTGAAAGTTTACTAATCAGAAATTAGACTTCAACAAAGTTTTGTCGTTGCATCAAAGAGCTCTGCTTGCACCTTACAAAGTTGCACACCGCATAGCCTAGTGCAAGAAACCTCATACTGTTGCGGAAAATCTTATTCTTCCTGCTGCCGTCGATGTGGTCACAACAGGGCTAGGAGATATTTATGCTGAAGGGATTCAGAAAATACCAGTATAAAATAATACGCTTAGCAGGTGCACTGATGATATGCCTGCAGGAACAGCTTCCTTCAAAATGTAGGAACAAATTGTTTGCTACTCAGCTAGACGAGGCAAGGGATATTACCAAAGATGCTCATTTGATAGCCTATATTCGTTACTGCGATAATGCCTATCAGTGAGGACTTACTTTTCTGGGAATTCTGAAAAGAACTACAGGTGTGGATCTATTTCAATTGTGTGATAATTATGAAGTAAACTCTAGCCTAGAGTGGTGAAACTGTGTTGGTGCTTGTATTGATGGGGCAACGGCGATAGCAGGAAAATGTGATGGTCTACAAGAATTTTATACACACAAAATTAATCAAATCCCATTGGCACCATTGTATGATATACACGGAATCGCTATAAAACGGATCTTTGAACTTACGAGCTTGTATATAGATGTTTTTAAAAGAAGACAGTCACAAAGATGTCGAGAATTTTATTGACGAACGGTTTAGAATGAAACTGGATTATTTGACTGATATTTCTGAAAAATTAAATATTTTAAATACCTAGCTGTAATGAAATAATAATCATGCATTAGTATCCAATAAAGTGAACGGCTTTTCGCAAAAATTGGGACTTCGGTCAGACAAGGTAAACAGTGACGATATAGAAATTGTTAATAACTTAAAAACATTTGAAAGCCACAGGGGAAAAACGATCTAAGTCATATTTTGAACAAACTGAGGACACTTAAATTTAAAATTTAAAACGTTACTAGTTATAGGTTGGCAGAGATAGAAAAATGCAGTTTACCAAAAAAGTTTATTATTGAAATATTGGACTTTTATTAAAAAAAAGGGAAATAAAGTCGGTAGAATGAACAAATCCACCTGTTTTCACAGCTCCTGGAAAAAAATTCGAATACATACTAATTTAAAAGACGAAAAAAGATAGGTAACTTACATCGATTTCATCATCACTTCGGTTGCTATCAGCAAAAGCTAATTCTTCATAAAAAGACATCCTTTGCGCATCGTATTTGCGCCATCGTATGCATACTTAGATCCGTATTTTATACAACCGCATGGACTTAGATCGCTCTTTCATAAACCACTGTTTCTTTATCCTGTGTTTATTGTGACTTGGATCGTTTTTCCTAACACTTTAACAATTCCATGTGAAAGAGCAGGTTCGAAACTATAAGATGGCATGCTTAACTCATTTTATGCCCCGATGTAACTTAGATCGTTTTTTCCTTGTACTCTTCATTTATTAACGATAACAAACCAAGCCATACAAATATATGTGTCATTTTTAGATGCACAGGAGATCATTTAAAATCGTTACCTAAAACTTTTAAACGTTATTTCTTTGAAAATCCTTTTTTTTTTCTGACCAAATACTAGTGAATGAAAAACCCAATTGAAGTGATACTTACAGATTTATCGTTGAACGAAGTGGAACAATTAATTGATTTAACATTAATTGCAGAAGTGGAAAGACTATATTCGTCATAACCATTGTCGAGTTTTACATTAACCCGCAATACAAATTTTCAGCACTATTCAAAAAAGGTATGCAGGTTATATTGCCATTCCCTACGTCTTATCTTTGTGAAATTTCTATACAGTAGCTTGTGTAAAATCGAACTGCTGAAATCGGCTTAACATTGAACGTGAAGTAAGTGTGTAGTAGTAAATCATTTAGAACCAAATTAAGATAAGCTATACAATTCAAAACAGACGCATTTAAGTAGCTAGTTTGTTAAAATAAACTGTTCTCTGCAGTTTTAGATTGTACTCGTAAGTACATTATATATGCAGTCTTCGTAACAAAAAATAATATGCTAAACATTACGCAAGTTAAGATGTGGTGTTTTTGTTTCAGTATACTAATTTCCGTGATTCTATTTTTCTCCTGCGCCGATCTTTGAGAACTTTTGCACCCCCTCCCCCAGGTGGCGCGCCATACAGTTTGGAAAACGCTGCGTTACGGGGCTACTATGTAACTCAAAATAAGCTACAATTAGCGGTTTCTACTGTCATCGTAGCTAAGTTAATGGGCCAACTTTCCACATGCGGTTTCATTCAACTAGTAAACAACATATTCCAGATTGAAATAAGATAAAAAATTATCAAAAAAACCAGAAGAACTAGTAACAAAAATTGTCAGAAGTAGAGCAAAAATACGGTAAAATCAATCTACATTTGTGATACATGTGAACTTAGTGTATTAAAATTTTTTCCCGGATATAAAGATTTTTCTGATTTTCTTGCACTCGTCACGATACCAAAATTCTGCTACCATTTTTTTATCGAATATTTTATAATAAAATATGCAGAAGACGAACACCTTACGCTTGTGTTTGATGCTAAAGACCAATTTACATTTAAAGCGGCAGCGTGGAGACAGGCATACGATCCCGATCTCGTTTCGTTTCAGATGACAAGAGGCCAACCGCTAACAGTCTCATGAAAAGTTAGGATACCCCCACCAGTAGAAACTGTAAGAGATTCATCGGCGCTGCCACAAACACAAGTCAAAAAGTGTATACCAAGCGGCTACCGTAAAGAGTACCTTCCTGGCTAGTCCCTAAACAGTGAGGAGATGTACCAATACTTTCTCGAAACTGGCGATGAAATAATAGCAGATGGAGTATTTCACAGCTTAGATGCGGCTAGACGGTAAAAGTGGGCCTGGACTTCCAAACATCGAGCAGACAAGCATGCTTATTATTAAGGAAACTAGGACTTAGAATAGAATCCCAATATTCCCTACCCTTTAGGAATAGAATTGCTAACTGGGTAAGGCGAAGACATATGACAGATGACTCAGGCCTACACATTAGTATTTATGATTTCCTTAGTAATTATTATTTCAACGTATAACCATAAACATCATTGACAACATCGAAAGCAATTTTCTGTTGTGGAAATTTATTTACAAGGTTATTTATTATATGTGTTCATTAAGCGAATAAATAACTGTAGTTGATTTAATTTAAAGTCCAACCGTTATTCTCCTTTTAATATCAGCAATGCGCATAAGTGATATTAACATGGTTCGATGAAGCACAGGAAAGTAATTTAAAACACAACATAGGTACATGTTTTAACTAACTTTGGCATCAAAAGGTATGGAAATGGATACCACATTCAAAAAAGAAAGGGGGAACTGAGAACAACGTGAAACGCAGAAGTTTAAAAACCAATGTAGTTTAGAGGCCTCGAAGAAAATCAGTAGCAAGATTAACAAGTTTGGAAAGTGGAAAGCGTCTGTAAAATATAAATTCAAAATGAATTCACACATGTGGGGAAAATTAAAAATATTATTTTGTTTCCTTGCCAGCATGAAATTCGTGATGTAATATGTTTCTTATGTCTCAATTTAACGGACAAAATTTGTGTTCATGCATATTGAAAAATTAGAAGCTGTTCACTAACTTTACGCTGATGAAACAGACCAACCGAGTTTCATATAAAATTTAAAATTAGTATTGGAGAAACCAATGAGTAAAAACCCGTTTTATAGGTCTTTGAGATTTTTATCAAGTCGCAAGAGGGCCTTTAAACGAGCTGCCTTACTAAATAACAAACAATTTTTTAGATTTTATGGTTTCAGCACGTAATAAAATGTAATCAAAGTTCTTACAGTCCTTTAAGGAATTCTAGTCCACCATCTTTACAAAAGGTTTAAATTCAAAATTTTTTAAATAGCCTAATCGTTTTTATTCTTCGGTTACTTCCGTTAACAGTTTTTGAATAAAAATTACTTAAATTTGGAATAATCGAAACATCGTAGAGACGTTAGGTTTATACCAAAAGTTCAGCAATCGATTTGTATTAAATGCGGTCCTGTATAACATTCAATTTCCGGAACAGCAGATTAACTATTGGAAAAAAGTCGGCTTCCGATTTTTCAAAAGCTTTTTGTCCTGACGAATGTTTAGTGAACCTATAAATTTAAATTTCGTTCTAAATCAAACCAGACGCTTCTGCTATCTCAATCCCTTCGCATTCGAATTTGTGCAAGAAATCTATGCGTCCTCTGTATATACGGTATAGGAGAGTTCCGTTTGTTTGGTTAGCAGCCTTCCTGTTTCACCGCAGGGTACTGGAATCTTCCCTATCACCTGCTTCTCCTCAGGACTATAGTAGGAAAAGTGAAAATTGATTTCAAAAATTGATCTTGAATGAAGTATATGGTCATTTATGTTCCAACATTTAATACTCACTTGTCTTCTAATTGTATTTCTTACTAATTTTTCTAAGGACATATTTGAAAAATAAGAAATAGGCAAGAAACGCATGCTGATTGTTATGTATGTTATACGTAACTGTGTCACTTAAAGCAGGAGATTAAATAATTCGGTTCTAGCGAAACTAATTTGAGGACTTTGACATAAATATTTATATACAATAGTTAGGTATTTTAAAGGATTTGCCGGTAACTTTCTGCTGAATTTAGAAAACGGTTAATAAGCATGTAACTGAAAATTAACTACTATAGGCCTATTTACGTTGCGCAACCATATACTGTCCTTGAAAGCTAGTCAATGGCTAACTTTTCTAGTTACGATAAAGACAGGTAACTACAGCAATGTCGTTCTAAGGAGAAAAAATTGCACTTAGCGCAGCTTGTTGATTATGAAAGGGTAACGGTGCACTTTCTGGCGCAGAATTGCTTAAAATGTTCTTCATTTGCTGTTTACAGAATAAAGTCCATATCCTTAATGTTAGACAAATACATTATATATATATATTGCTATGTATTATTTATAAAAATAAACAATTCACTCCACGTTGATGGTGACATAAACATATGCTATGAATTATAAAAATAAATAATTAAATTATTTAACTAAATAAAATTTTCTTTTACCTCGGCTAGCTCAAAAATTAAATTCTATTTGTTGGTTACGCCAATAATATAAATGAAATGAAATATACTTATCTACACAAATAAATCAATTTCTTAATTTCCCAGCATATAAAAGAAAACCTGCATAAATATCTCAGGGTAACAGTTCGTGACCTCGCTACGGATAGTTATATAAATATAATGGTAAGTAAAACAATTCCTTATAACTGCATTGGCATCAAATTCCCGCCAAATTCAGCAATCCACTTCTCTGTTCCCGTCTGGCTGCATCCACGACCTCGATCGTTGGTAAATCATTTACAATTTTAGTAAACGAATGAGAAGTTTCCAGATTACACTCTACACTTTTATAATACTCTCATTACCTATTACAGGTAAGTTGACTTTTCTCTATAATGAAGTAATGAACTCACTTTTAATATTATATTCATTAATTTTTTAAGAAACGTTGGAAGGAATAACACAATTTTAACTTTGCACTTCAGGTAAGTTTTATTTCTTTTCAAGTTAAACACATTATACTAATTAACTTTTGAAATTAAATAAAGATTGTTTACACTTAACAATTTTAATGAAAAATAACCTCCAAAACAGGTTAAATCATATACAAAATTGTCCACACCCAAAATTAGCAAAAATCAACCATAATAGTTTTATATATGATTTTATAAAAAAATTAAATACGTGCTCTTTATTGGAGCTCTAAAACCAGACTAAATTTCAAAATTGACCATATTTGGTATTTTCTGCGCATCTCAAATTGAAAATAGACCAATGAAAATTTAAATAATTATCTTTTCAATCTACAGCTGTAATAAAATATAATAAATCTCTTAATTATTATCGTATAATACAAAATTTTAACAAACTAACTTCAAAATCATTATTCTGATAAAATTACAATTTTTTGACATCAAAAATTCCGAGATCTGAGATAAAAATTTACATATGTTAAAAATTACTAAATTTTGATAAAACTCACATACAACTGGCCAAAAACACACTAAACATAAATAATAGTAATAAACAAATATATAGAAATACCTATACACGCTGCACATTAATTATTTATACAAGTAAACCCAAGAAAACCAACTTAACCTCAAAATTAATACATTTCTACAATTTCTCAAACACTTAATAAATAAAGTAATTCTAACTCATAAAACCTCTTCTAAAACTACCTCTATGTAATATAAAATATAAACCAAACAATCTCCATACCTCAAATGCAAAATAATCCTTCAAATATAAATAATTATAATGTTATAAAATATGAATTAACAAAATCTACTTTCTAAGACTTCTAACTTCGCCTAGGACAACCAAAAATATTCCCTGCGTCGCACAAAGACGTCTCCACATCATTCTCTAAGGAATGTTCACTTACACATCACTTTAAATCCAAATATGGCACTACTCAGCACCTTCCGAAGATCGTAAAAGACCTTTATTATGTACACATTTGTCAATTTTAATATATATATATATATATAAATTTTACATGTACCTATGTACATGCTCGCACTTTTATTCTTACAGAAAACTATTTCTTAATCTTAATTATCTGCATTCTTTAGAAGAGTAATTACAATAGTCAATAGTATGGAGAAGGTAACTAGGAATTGAACATGAAATGCAGAAATAATAGAAGTATTGCTAGTTAGTGTTCTAAACCAAGAAAATTCTAAGGTATTTAAATCACCAAAACGTAAGCGACTGAGCAGACCTCCTAGACCTAGATGATTTCTCATTGTATGGCATCTGCAATATTATATAAAAGGTTAAAAAATGCGATGGGATATTTTACGCACTTATAAATCTCACCAATACAAACAAGAAAGTCATAATAAACATTGGTTCGCAAATCAGCCGTTTTTGAGATATGGAGTTTTTTTAAGAAAATAAATATTGCTTATTATTTCAATAAGTTCCCCATCCATTAAAACAAATAGCCGTTAAATAACACATTTTTAATTACATATAATTACAGTAGATGTTCTACATCTCTTTCCATTAGTACACATCCTTCGCATCCCCGTAAAAATGAGCGCCGCATTCTTTTAAAGATTCCCGAATTAATACGAGGTCAGGAAATCAAGGTGGCCAAACAACTGGATCCCCTCGGCCTATCCACCTACCGTTGTAATTTTCTTTTAGGAAATTTCAGACCATGATTTAAAAATGTGCAGGAGCCCCATCGTGCATATATATTTGCATACGTACATATATATATATATATTTATTTTCGGTACAAGTCGAGATCTTTTGGAGTTACAAACTGTACAAGAGGAGATCCTTTTTTTAAGGTGAGATCCGATTTTGGATCTCATCTTGTATCCCTGTGTATATCGTACTCATTCAAGAGGAGAGGTCAAGGGGTGGTGAAATTCAAATTTTTGCCCGGAGCTCAGTTTGTACCCATTTTGCTCGATTTTATACTCTAGAAGTTCATCTAACTCCACTGTAGAGAGCGCCGCAGCGCCTTTTGTGTATAAAACCGCAAGATATATTTTCCAGTCAACTTGCGATCCTACACGCTTGGCAACATCGCGGATTTAGTTGCAGCTTGGTTTCTTGGAAAAACACTTTGCTAATCGCTGCGTTAGTCGTACAACTGCATTTTTTAATTTATTTATTTTTAAAATTATTTCTATGCGTGTGCATGGAAATCTCGTAAATCGTAAGCGCTACAAATTCGGTACAAGAAAGTACAAAGTATTAGTAGCATTACTTATTAATACTTAACATTTAAATAAGAAAATGACTTAGTTTTGTCTAAAAAATAGAAAAGTCTCAATGTTTTTATTTATAAGAAAATACTTACACTTTCTTAGGATACTTTCTTTGTTGTTTAAATACACGCCGCGGGTTTCTGTTTAGCCCAGTACCATGTTGTTTAATTTAATTTATAAAATTAACAAAATTCCAGTTATAAAACTATCTTAAAATTAGTAGGCCTTAACCTTGCAAAGATATTATCAATTGTTATGTTAAAAAATGACTCTAAATAATAATGTGCAAATACACTAAAAATTGCAGGAAAATAGACCACATTTAAAGCAAGTTCATACGAAATTGTATAATCCCTATGAGCGCAAGTTTTATTTTGTTAACGACAAAAAGGCTTTTTAAAAACAAGATTTATTTTAAAAAGTACAATTATGTCGGAGCAATGTTTGTGAAGAGGATCTCAGAACAGAACTGAGAACTTAACTTAAAACTAATCTTAATTACAACTCCTATGACGCTCAAACGAAGCGTAATATAATATACTTTATCTATTACCCATTCAGGAAATTCTAAATACATAACTCCTCCATCCTAAGAGTGAAAAATATTGGTGAAGCCAAAATTTTTCCTAAGATTGAATTTGTACCAAAGTGTTATCTGTTTCTTGAATTTGATTTGAATTTAATAATTACTGTATTTTTTGAATAAAGGAGTCACGTTTACATTTGTAAAGGTATATAGTTGTTATAATAACAATTAATATAAAAAGGATAATTAAAACAATAGATATTAGCGACAAATGCATGCTTATCGGAGAATTTATATTTTTTTCTAATATTTCCCGTTGCTTCTGTAATTTAATTTGATTTTCTTGTAACGTATGAATGTTAATAGGAGTTAAATCGATTTTTGATATTTTGGAATTTTGGGTATGTGCATTGGGAGGAAACTGAAGTTTATTGATTGATATGGGATCGATTTCTTCACTGACAAAAGAATCGTAGGAGGAGAGAATATCTTTTTGGTCTACAATGACAGAACAATCATTGGTTATTTGAATTAAAGAAGAGCCTATTATTATTTTCTTATTTTTATAGTTTGGACATTTCGAATCGATAATTATTTTGTTGGGAGAACTTAAGATCCATGTGGATTTATTAATTTGTGAAATTTTATAGCTATTTAAATAGAAAAGGTAAGGTTCGCAGGTTTGATTTACAGTGAAAGCTAATAATTGTGTTTCGCACAATTTTTCGTTGGGTATTGAAAAATAGTAAGGTTGTCGGCAAAAGTAGTGATTCGAGAGACGTCGGCAATGTTGGGAATTTACGGGGATACTTGATGCAGTACTAAATAGGATATTTCGGTAGGTGGGTATTGTCATTTGAAAATGTTCGTTTTCGGAATGAGCGGGAAAAGGTATTAATTGGATGTATCGATAGTCTTTGGAAGGGTTTATTAATGGTATTTCATAAACGAAAGTTAAGATTTCGGCTTTTTGATAAATTTTCAATTTAATGATAGATTCATAAAGATGTAATGTTTGTAAGTTAACAGGATAAGGTAAAGATAAAGATTTTTTGGGCTATATAACTGTAATTCGGTTAAACTTTTTGATATGTTGGCAAGGGCGTTTAAGAGGTCATTATTATCTATAAGGGAAATATGCAATTGCTGATTTCGAGCAAATGTAAGAGACGTTTCGAGATTGGACCAACTATTGATGAATAATTGGAGAGATTGTATCGATTGTTCTAATAACGTGTTGGTTGTCAAAGTACCTAAAATGTCACATCTGTGTAGGAGGTGGTGATAAAATAGCAGTTGAAGACTGCAAGGGCGGTTGTTCTGAGAATTGTAATAGTTCGTCAATATGTCTTTTAATTTTGGGTCCTTGGTTAATAGGGGTTAACTCGTAAATGTCATGATCGAAAATTTGGGATATAATAAAAGGGCCTGTAAATTTTGGTTCTTTCTTGTTTCTAAAATTAGTTTTAATAAATACCTTCTCTTGTAATTGAAAAGTTTTATTTTTGCGGTTCAAGTTCAATTTTTCGTTGCGTTTTTCTTTTAGTCTCCGTTTGTCTGTCCTGTAGAGCTTCATATAGGTTTTTCATTTTCGTTTTATGTTCTGATAAATAGTCGTGATAGTAAGTCTTATTATAGTCAATGTCAAAGGGGTTTTTACTTTCGGTGTGTTCAAAAACTATCTCAAATGGTGTCAAGTGGAGGTTAGAATGTATTGTGTGATTGTATGCTAAGATGCAATACTGTATTTTTTGATGTTCCGGTATGTCTGTCAATAATCTATAATGTTCGAGGATTGTTGAATGGAGGCGTTCTATGGGAGAATTCGATTGATGGTGGTGGGGGGTTGTGATATGTAACTGAATTTTGTGTATTGCTATAAAGTCTTTGAAAATGTTTTTGTTGAATGCTCCATCGGCAACGATTACGTTAGGGGTAGTAAATGTGCAAATATATTTAAACAGTTGATCAATAACGTCTGTTAAATTTAATGATTCAATGAAATACGCCTGGACAAATTTTGAAAAAGAGTCAATTATAGTTAAATAACTTCTGTTACTTATTTTAAATATATCGAGATGTATGGTATGGAATGGTCGATTATGAGTAGGTGTAAGTTGTAGGGGTTGTTTGAACGGTTTTCTATTATATTTTTGCATTTTACATGTTTGGCAATTGTTAATATAATTTGTAATGTCTTTGTTAATGGATTTCCAATAATATTTACGTTTAATGTGTTCTGTCGTTTCTGTTATGCCACGATGATTGGTTTTTCCCAAATGGTAATTTTGGATTTGAATTTGGCGTTCTTCAGGATTTATAATATAGGTTACTTGTGTCATGCAGCGATGCAATTTAGGTGTATTATCGTTGGTTATATCTCGAATAAAATTTGAAAAAGCTAGGTAAAGTTCATCATCGGGAAAGTAGCAATGATAATCTATTTTTGGTTCACAATGTTCCATCAATAATTTTGTAAATGTTTCTATTTTATTAATATTACTGATAAATACAGAATAGTGTGTAATTCCGTCATATTTAGTTATTCGTATATTTTTGGGTACATGTACATTATGAAATTCAATTTGACTTTTGAAGTGTTGTAAGGGTCTGTTAGTTATGTCAATCGCAGGGGTGGAAGACTGTTGGGTATGTATGGTGTCAGCAAGGGAATCATTGTCGTTATTGTCTTCGTCAGGTGATTTGTCAGGTGGTTTTACTAGTTGATTCGATATTATTTTACAACGGGGTTCCGGTGTTACTGGGAAGGTAAAAGCGGGTGTGTTAAATATTTCATTAATATCGGGTGTACTTGATCTACTCGCTATTACACTGTCATTATTATTAGGGGGTTCTGGAGTATTGAGCCCGTCAGGTGTTTCAATTGTCGTGGGATGAATTTGGATTCGTGACAGCGCATCGGCAACTTTATTAAGTTTTCCGGGTAAATAATTTACGTCAAAACTGAACTCGCTCAGTTTTACGGCCCATCGTGATAATTTTGAGTTGGGCTCTTTTAAATTTTGAAGCCAAATAAGAGG
>JABXWE010014813.1:0-17288 GCA_014611495.1 Limonius californicus | reverse complement strand
TTAGTTAATGTTAATACATTTTTGAAATAATCAGGTACCAGGTTCAGTTCCATTTTTTTAATGAATATTAATACTTGATACTCTAATAGCTGCCTGACATTTAACCACTCTAGTCTTTTTAACATTTCAGCAATGCTTGTATATCTATTTTTATTTAAGATTATTCTCATTCCTCTATTCTGAAGCTTTTGTAATCTATTCAACTCACTTTGGTTAGCTAGATGTAAAATTGTGCCACCATACATAAAATGTGGCAATATTATAGTATTATAAATCACTTTCTTACTCCAAGTTGAAAGAAGTTTCCCTGCTCTTGCTAGCACTCCTAGTTTTTTTGCTATTTTCCCACAAATGTAATCTATGTGAAAATTAAATTTTAACTTATTGTCAATAATAATTCCCAGGTATTTTACCTTTTCTACTTCCTCAATTATTTCATTTCCAATTCTTATTTCTAAGTTCAATCCCTGTGTATTTCCTATCCACATACTTTTTGTTTTGCTCAAATTAATCTTTAGTTCGTTTGCATTAAACCATTCACAAACTCGTGCCTTCTCCTTGTTTAGTGTATTTGCCAATTTCCCTTCATCTTTCATTGATAAATAAATGATTGTATCGTCTGCAAACATATGATACTTACAGTCTTTTAGTAATCTCCCCATATCATTTATGTAGAGTATAAATAACAGTGGACCCAAGATACTACCTTGCGTCACTCCCACCTGAATATGACTCTGTTTTGAAATAGTTTGTCCACATTTGACTCTTTGCGTCCTATCTTTTAAGTAGTCCTTAATCCATTTAATTACTGTATCCCTAAACCCATATTTTATTAATTTTTTAATTAATTTGGTTCTGCTAACTGTTTCAAATGCACGTTGCAGATCTAAAAATATGACTGCCACTTTCCATCCTTTGTCTACACTTTCTTTCCAGTCGTTCAGTACATAATGCACTGCTGCTTCACAACTAATCCCTTCCCTAAACCCTGATTGAAAAGTGTCGACTATCTTGTTAGTTTCTATAAAATCCCGCAATTGTTCATACACTGTTCGTTCTAATACTTTTTCTATCGTCGGTAACATATTTATTGGTCTAAACTCTGCTGCTTTTACTGTACCCTTAACTTTCCTTATTGGAACAATTGTGGCTACTTTCAATAATTTAGGAACTATTCCCGTTTCCAAACTATAGTTAACTATATGCATTATAGGGTCTGCTAATTCGTTTATAAATTGCTTAATAAAACGTGTCCCTATTTCATCTGGGCTGTTCTTATCTGCTAAACTAGACACTATTCTATCTAAATCCAGCCTATTTAATAACATAAAATTACCAAGGTACTCTGTTCTTTGTTCTATTTGAAATTCGTGTTTACTTTTGGGTATTGCTTTTAACACATCTTTAATACTATTAATTTAATAAATTAAAATTCATTAAACTCCTCCACTATTTCTGTTCTGTTATTTATTAACCTATTTTCATTAAATGTTATTTTATCATAGTTCTCTTGGTTGCTGTTAGAAATAAAAGTTTTGAGAGTTTTCCACATTTCTTTTGTATCATTTTCGCAGTTATCTATTTTAGTTTCATAATAGCCACATTTAGCCTGTCTTATTGCACTAAAAACATTAATTCTACTACTTTTATAACTATTCCAATCTGTAATATCTCCAGTTAATTTAAACCTTTTGTATTTGACATCCCTTTCCTGTATGGCATTTAATACGTCTCCATTAAACCAGTAATTATTGCACACCTTGTCATCAGACTGTCGTTTAGGTCTTACTGTATCTATCATATATTCTAAATATTTTGCCAAAAATTTCATTGTATTTAACATCTATATCAGTCTCCTTATAATTATAATTTAAATCTCTTAACAGGTCTCTACACTTGTCTGCATCTTTTATCTTGATCCGATAACGGCCAACATTGTTTGTTTTAATTAAAGGTAGACTTATTTGAACTAAGCTATGATCCGTGATCTTAGGACTATTTAACACTATTGCACTAAAATTTGTATCATTTGTTAATACTAAGTCTATCATTGTCTTACTCTCGTTAACTACACACAAGTTTCCATTCAATGTCAAAACTGCTTCGTTACACCATTCCTCAAATGATGAAATAAAATCAGCATCTGAAGCACTTGGACTATGTATCAGTTAAACAGGTCTCTGTTAAGCAGAGTACCATAGGTTCATAATGCTTTACAAATACTTCTATTTCACTATGGTTAGCAGTTACACTTTGGCTATTTAACATGTAAATATTACCATCTTTATTCATACTTTTTCCATTCTGCAGTTGCTATTTACCTATAAAAAACGTATCGTCATTTCTTTTTTGCTGTTCGATTTTTTTAATATACAGCAAACACTTTGAATCAAACGCTGAGTGTTTACAGTCAAGTTGTACACTAAACTTATTGTTTGCCAAACTACAATTTACGTATTTCACCGGTGCTTCACACTCACCTTGATGTTTTCCTTCGGCACATGTACTACATATTGCTTGATTCGTACATTTATCTGCTTTATGATTGTATCCAAAACATTTATAGCAACGAAGTACTTGAACATGTCCAAACGCTTTATACACCCCCCAACCAATCTCCACTTGTCCTGCTGATGTAATTTCCCTGTAAGAATGTTCATCTGCTTCTATTATCGCCATGTGTCGGGTTTTCATTTTCTTGACAAAAATTACATCTATAGCTGCTGTTTCTTTGTTAATATAGTAATTTTGATTCATTATACCTCTCTTTATAGCTTCTTTTTGAAGATCGAGTTTAAAACCAATAATCTTAATTTTTCTCTTTCTTCTTCCCATCACACTCATCTCAGTTATGTCGTGTTGCCTAGCTTCATCTCCAACTCTGCTTTCAACTTTGTAGAATTTTCGTCTGTACTACAAGTTATGGCCACGCCCCCTTTGCTCATATTCTGTACTCTGGCTATTCCTATACCTATTTCTTCAGGTTTTATTTTTTCCTCCATTATTTCCCTAATTTTTTATCCATCTTGATTAGTTCCAGGTTTTGTTTTAATAAATAATAACAAAGGTACTTCCAACTTTTGTTTTACTAATTGTTGCATAAGTCAATTTCACACTGTCGTCTCTAACCTTCTCTGGTGAAATTTTTTCCACACCCTTATCTTCTTCGATCAACCCTTCATGTGTGTTTTTAAGTATGTCCTTTAAACCATTAAGTTCCCTTTTAATTACTTCTTCTACCGTTTCTACAATCTTAACCTCACTTTTCGAATAGCACATTGTACAAAATCATCGGACTCCCTGGCAATTGCTTATTACTCCGAATTCAGTTTCACTAACACTTGCGCATTTCAAGTGAAACCACTTTTTGCACCATCCCTCACATCCAATAATATTATCACCATCAAATTCAATACTACACTTCCCACATTCTTTATCACCGTCATCACCTTCCGCCATATTCAAACGTGTACACGTGTATAACAATTACCTGTTGGCTGAAGAAGATCCGCATTCCATAATGGAAACCTGATTCCAGCATCAGTTTTCTCTCAATGTATAGCCTGGTATTATTGGAGCCACATTTCTTAACTGAACGCCTAACTGCTGATTCTTATCGGCATTTTCTTGACGAAGAGCTACATATGTTATTGGAAGATATTCTATTATACCTAAGCAATACTCTTCGATTTATGCACAGTGGTGCTCCAGCACATTTCAGTATTGTCATAAGGGAGTATTTCAATACAAATTATCCTCATCGCTGAATATATCGTATTGGAGAAGCCATGGGAGGACATCGAAGGAGCCTATAGGGGAAGCATGGCCACCGCGATCGCCAGATATATCCCCTAGATCTCTTTGATTTCAGGGCAAATGTTTATTCTTAGTTTTTGTCTCAAAATGGGTCGAAGAACCATGTCTTGAAGCTTTTGGCGTTACTTAAAAAACAACCTGTATAAAACCATTTAACATATGCCGTATAGGTACGCAACCTCTTTCAATGTTGCCAATTGTAAGTGCATATCAAGCAGTGTTGCCATCACTTGTCGGCAACGAAAATTGGCGTATGTAATAGTCGAGACTAACCGAATATGGTACATAACAGCTACACTGCCTTAGATCACATTGCACTTGTTTAGGAATTGTTTAATTGTTTTAAATCCTTGTAGCTATTGTTAAACAATAATTTTGGGTTTTTTCATTGGGAAGGCTGTTGCAGTCGCGAAGTGCTTATGCACACGTAGTCACTGATGATACCAGAAAGGATAGGACATGAGACTCGGAAAAAATTAGTAGGGGAAAGATACCAAAGTCGGACCCCTCATCCTAAAGCGGACCCCCTTCATTCTGGCTCTGCAGTTGTCTGTAAGCTACCGAGAAAGACCGAAACTAATAGTTCTGGATGCGGCCGCATACTTGTGAAGCGCTGGCGTTACCCGCTTCACCTGTTGCTTGTCAGTCCGCCATTACATGTTTTTGTGAAAAGTGAAAGTTTTACTTGGTGGTGAAAAGTCGCAAGTATTGTGCACTATTTGACAGGTAAGCCTAGATATCTATATATATTCTTAAAGAGTAATATTAGGGCTTTTTATTTATCGCATTACCGTCTACGTAGTAGTTATATTAACGAAATAATTCGCTATCGAATATTTGGCCAGTAGTTACGTAATCCAGACCCCCTCAAGTTGCCTAAAGTGGACCCCCTTATTTGATTGTGCTGAAAGCTCCAAATTATTATTAGATTATCATCTTCATGGAATTATGCTGCAGATTCCATGATGATATAATGGCCAAGACAAAGTTAAGGAAGTGGAACACTGCCGACATGGCCAAAGCTATCGATGCTGTCCGCAAGAAGAAGTTAGGCTGGAAAAAAGCAAACTGACAAGGATGTCTACAATTGTGACTTTTGTAAATAACCAAACACTACAAACTTTAATTAAATACAATGATTTGATTTTTTTTAAATAAGTATAAGTATTGCTTTTGTACCATGTTTTCTTTGATTATATCCCATATCCGACCTTTATCTGACGATTATTTAGGATTATTAAGGGGGGTCCACATTAGGCACCTTTTTGTCAAAATTGCAAAAGTGTACTGTTTTGAAAAAAAATAAATCTTTCTTTAATTATTGTTTTTTTTTGCTGTAAGTAAAATATATATAGTAAATAACATTATAAAGTATACATTAAGTATATGCTTTAGAAGGTAATTTTTAACAATTTTAAATTTTTTAGGAAACTGAAAGTAACTGGCGGTCCGGGTTTGGTGACCTTCCTCTATTCAATGAGGGAAACGAAGTAATTGCGTTTGTAAGTGTTAATTGTGTTAGTTTCTCAATCGCAGCAATTACTATTGACGACGACTACAGCAAAGAATATCCAATAATAGCAGGTAGTGCAGTCGCGTAAGACACTTGTTAAAATCAAAAAACGTATCCTGTTAAAAAAAATAAATGTCTACAAAGCAGTAACGAGACCAAAAGTAATATATGTAAGTGAAATGTGAGTTTTAAATATGACTGATCAGTACAGAGCTGATAATATGCACGACAAAATTGAAATATATGCGCATATATATGCGTTGTAAACTCAAGTATAATAATTTTTATTGGACAAAATTAACATATACATACACTAATTAACTTACTGGTATTATATACAGGAAATTTTTTTAGTACACTGCCTATGTATACTTATGAAAAGAACGCATCAATTACGCCTATTATCTAGGCAACCAACTATACAGAAAACTAAAAAACAGAAGCAAACGTCACTGTAGTTGTAAATTATTTTAGTATGAAGGTTATGTTCGATGCGGTGTTTATATTAAATAGATAATTCAAAATGAGTGGAACAACAACGAAGATTATTATTATAAAACATTAAATATCAATAACAGAAAATGGAAACGAAAATAAAAACCACAGTTACAACAAGTATTCGAAATTGTACTTCTAAATAATAACCTAAACGGTGTTGAAAAACACGCACAGCATTCGTAACAAAGTCAGGATTCAAGCTATTGCATTCGGTAAGTATGCGATCTTTTAATTCATCACTACTTTGTATTGGAATATTTGTATAAATTTTTGATTTCAGGTATCCGCAAGCAAAGCAGTCATTGGGCGATAAATCTGCAGAACGCGGGGGCCGCGGTACGGGACCGAATATGTCGACCCAACGTCCTGGAAACCTGTCGTTCAGAAAGTTTCTTATAGCATTTGTGGAATGCGGAGGGGCTCCACCACCTGAAACCGCGGGTCATCGATGTTTAAGCTTCCTATTGCCGGAATGATGTCGTTCCTTAATAGCTCTAAAAATTTGACTGTATTGAGATTACCATCATAAAATATGGGCCGATAAGCTTATTTTCAATTATTCCTAGCCATACGTTAACTTTCCCAGTGCATTGACTGTTTGAGTGTGTTTTGTAAATAGGGTTAGTGCGGGACCAATATCTAAGGAACAAGATTAGCAGAATAATGGATAGTGGATAGACGGAGAATAATACTACATACCGAAAATTTTGTGAATTGACTTCTCCACTTATTGTGAAAGTTGCTTCATCACTAAAAACTATGTATCTTATTTAAAATGTATTTATGGTCATTCAGCAAATTAAAGAATGTTTCACAAAAGATTGGTCTTTTTTCTTTGTCTTCGTCGAATAGTTGTTGGTGATTAGAAAATTTGTACGATTTATATTTAATTTTTTTTTAGTGTTATAAATACCGAGGTTTTAGAAACATTAAAATGTGAACCTATTTCTCATAGTGATACTATGGGGTTTTCATCAACGTAGCATAAAATATTTAATTTAATTTCTTCGGTTAAAATGTGATTACTTTTAGTTCTTATTTTATGGGAACATGTTACGCATCCTTCTGATTTAAATTTTCTAACAATTGTTTGTATGGTTCTGGATATTTTAGTGAAAATAAGTCTCTCGCAGTTTTTAAGCTGTTACCATCCTGATAGCACATTAGAATTTCCACTTTTTCGTCTTTACTGTACATGGTTGTATAATAAACGCAATAACACACTAAATAAAGACTAATTTTATGTTTTAACCTTGAATTAATTAGATTGTTTTGGCCACAATACGCTCTTGTTTTTCTTACCAAAATTGAAATTCGAAAAATTTAGATTTCTCTAGTTTGTTGCCTACATACTAGGCGTAATTCATGCGTTCTTTTTTTAAGTATTCCTAGGCAATGTATACTAAAAAGTAAAATTCTCTCTATAAAAACTAAACCTAGAACTATCAGTCTAAGAACTATTTCTTAAATAATTTGTGATTAGAAATTGTTCGAAATTTTCTAGCATTTCACAATGCATACCTCGAAAGAGAATACCTAATAAAAATGTATAAATAAGAAAAATTTTAGTTATTGATGTAAGTTTCACTTCTGTATTTTTTAGTTGCTGTTTCATATAATAATTTATATTTATTTTATAAGTACCTAACGGTATAAAATATTTATTTATTACGATGTACTTATTGTTGATTACATATTCAATTAGCATATACAAAATGAAAGAAGTAGATAAATAATCGACAATTGTTAATTAAATATTTTGAACGGGTTTGTTTCGGAAAATTAACGAAATGCTGTACAAAGTGTTGCTTGCCCCACAGATCAGAAACGAAGTATATCAAAAGCGGACGGTTATCGAGCGGGCCGTGGTCGCATGACGCGCACGATGACAGACAGGAATTT
The DNA here is from genome assembly GCA_014611495.1 of Limonius californicus. Classification (NCBI taxonomy): domain Eukaryota; kingdom Metazoa; phylum Arthropoda; class Insecta; order Coleoptera; family Elateridae; genus Limonius; species Limonius californicus. The sequence goes on along the minus strand of JABXWE010014813.1, from coordinate 9,559 downwards.
TTGTCAAAAGCAGTGACTTTTTCTCTGTTGGCACCGTGGAGAAATTTGCAGTTTATCGAATTTGCGTCAACCTCGGGCCGAGGTTCTTTGTTCATTTCGGCATCTTCTGGTGTTGCAAGTCGCTGCCGGTCCCACGGATGTCGCATCCGAAGTGAGCTCGAGTGAAGCGTTGATTAGACGAGAACTTCTCCACCAGTGTTCCTGTGTGTCCGATGTCTAGTGCTGAAATCGTGGACAGCTCCGTCGATCCCCCAGCCAAGAAACGGAAGCTCGAGTCAGCTCAGAACTACCACCGCGAAATGGCGAACAACGGAGCCTCCGGGTCTGCCCAGACAGGCCAGGACATCGACGAAGGCCTCTACTCCCGACAACTTTACGTACTGGGCCATGACGCCATGCGCCGGATGGCCACCAGCGACGTCCTCATCTCGGGCTTGGGCGCCCTGGGCCTTGAAGTTGCCAAGAACGTCATCCTTGGCGGGGTCAAGTCGGTCACCCTCCACGACGAGACGGCCTGCTCCGTCGCGGACCTTTCTGCCCAGTTCTACCTCTCCGAGGAGGACCTTGGGAAAAACCGCGCCGAGGCCAGCCTCAAACAGCTCTCCGAGCTCAACATGTATGTGCCAACCCGGGCCCACACCGGTCCCCTGACCGAGGACTTCCTCAAGCGGTTCCGGGTTGTGGTGCTCACCAATAGCTCGCTCACTGAACAGTTGCGCATAAGCGAAATCACCCATAGCAATGACATAGCCCTAATTATAGCAGACGTGCGAGGACTCTTTGCTCAGGTCTTCTGCGATTTCGGGCCCGCCTTCACCGTGGTGGATGTTACCGGTGAACCCCCTGTTTCGGCCATGGTGGCAGATATTTCTAAAGACTCCGAAGGTAATGGTTAACTTTCTTAATTGGGTTTCGGTTTAATTTGTAAGTAAGTTAGGTTAAGTAATATGTGGAAAATTAGTCGTTGAAGCTGGCTAATGGAGCTTAACCTACTCGTTAAGATTTTTTGTTGTTCAAATTGAACTTCCATTGTTGACTTGGTAAAGAATTTTTTTCAAAGGTATTCTTCAGTCGAAGTTGCTTTGGATAGTCTGGTGGTTTGTACTGAAGCGGGCAATTCCCAAAATATTGTGGTGGTAAGGGGTTTTTCAAAGTTTTATATACTTGAATCACCTCTCTTCAATCCTACCAAGAAATTTATTGATAAAATATTGGTTAGATTTCATTTTAATTTGTATGAAGCATCCTGTATGCGGTGTTGATGCTTAAAAATTAAGTGCTTTATGTACAGTGTGGCCCGTAAGTAGGTAAGCTGTTTTATGAGTAAAAGCTAAATATGGTAGGGTCGATTTACAGCAAAGGACCATCCGAGGGAATATGAATCTAAAAACAGACAAAAATTTATCAGCTCTTGCCATCTAGCCTTCTCCCTCTCTAAATTATTTCGTTTTTTGTTGCATTGTAATATTGAGGCTGTTTTTAATGTAAACAGTTTTCATAATTAAAAGATATTTGAAAGATGGCTGAACTGAACATCAAAACCTTCAACTTTGTTTTGCTGTATCTTAAGAATTACAAAAAATTGGAAGTTTTTATTGTACCAATTTATTGCCCAGCACAAGAAAATCTGTTTACTCCAAATTTTTTTTGTTCAAACCTGTTGCGTATATCTGTATATTGTATGTGGTAAGTTGCTATTTGCGTGTATATGACGCATCTTGTATACATTTGTAAGTTTCAAAATTAAATGTTTTATCTACAGCGTGGCCCATAAATAAATCGGCAGTTTCGCGGCAATCAGAAACATAGTAAAATGTAGTTGGTTGAAATAGTTTACAAAATGGAGATATACGCGATTTTACTTTTAGGCTAGAAGATAATTTTATTCTTATTATGTCCGATACGTTAAATATAAATAGCATACATACAAAAAATAATCCATTAATATAGAAGAAATACTCAATTACAAAATAAAATACAATTCATAAATATTCGCCTTGCAACTTAACCTAGCTTTTTCATTGGCGGTTTTTCATGGTCATATTGTGACGCATCCTGTCTACAGTATTATAGATCAAAATTAAAAATTTTATGTACAGCGTGGCCCATAAATAAATCGGCAGTTTCGCGGCTAGCAGAAACATAGCAAAATGTAGTTGGTCGAAATAGTTTACAAAATGGAGATGTACGCGATTTTACTTTTAGGCTAAAACATAATTTTATTTTTATTTTAGACGTCTGATACGTTAAATATAAATAGCTTACATACAAAACAGACCATTAATATTGAAGAAATACTCAATTACAAAATACAAATACAATTAATAAATATTCGCCATGTAACCTAACCTAGCTTATTCATAGGCGGTTTTTAATGGTCATATTGTCACGGATCTTGTTTACATTTTTACGGATCAACATTAAAAATTTTATGTACAGTGTGACTCATAAATAAATAAACCATTCAATTCAGAAATATAGCAAATGTTGTAATGCAAATTGAGTAGCTAGAAAGATTCTGCATAATGGAGATGTTGCAACATTGACAGGTTGTAAGTTTTACCGGATTTGGCGCATCTTTTATACATTTTTATGTTAAAATACATACAGGGCGAATAAAAAGTTAGGAACATCGATGCTACAGCCTTAACTAATAACTTTACGAAAAAAAGTTTCCTATAAAGTTATTTACCACAATTTGGCGTTTTTCATGTTTTTTTTTGATTGTTGTATGTTTTAGCTATGACGTCATCGACATTTTTTTTAAATAGCAACCTATACTTTTTATGGCATGACCAGTTAATGCTTTTTATTCTCTATACAGCCATGCGAAAATATCATACATTTGCATAATGAAAATTTCAAGAACAATCACGATAAACATTTATTTTTGTCAATGGTAACATTTTTCATCAGGTACACTTATTGCAAGATAAAAGACAATATGTAGTAGGCAATTGTTGGAAAATGTTTAAAATTGAACAAATGCCAATCTTTAATGTCAATTTCAGTTACAGTTAGTATTAATAAGTGATTAAAATTTAGTCTGTGTCCTGTGTTAAATACGAATTTCTAATCATGGTACGTTTAACAGAAACTGAACGTATCGACATTTTGATGTTGATCGGGTACGGTGATAAAAAGAGAGCTCACGACGATGTGTGCGCTTTATTTAATACTGTACATCCAAATCGTGAACTTGTTGCGCGGTCTTCTGTAACCAAAATTAACAGAAAATTTAGAGTATATTGGCCGTCCAAAAATAGCAACAAAGGATAACATGTTGGACATTGTGCTTACAGTTTCCGAAAATCCTCATATTTCAACTCGACAATTAGCCCTGGATAATAATGTTAGACAAGGAACTGTACTGAATATTTTACATACAGAAAAGTTTCATCCTTATAAGGTTAAACTTGTTCAAGAATTATCAGAAAATGATTTTGATAGAATTCAGTTTTGTGAACAAATCATACACAGGTGCCGTAACGACTCACAGTTTATGAATTCTATTATCTTCTCCGACGAAGCCACATTTTCTTTGAATGGAGCTGTAAATCGGCACAATTTCCGATATTGGTCGCGACGTAACCCACATTTGATGGAAGAATTACACACACAGTATCCACGTGTGGACGGGAATTATAGGAGACAGAATTCTTGGTCCTTTTTTCTTTGATGGCACATTAAATGCTGATCGGTATTTGGATTTTTTGAGGTTTGAACTTGTTCCCGCGTTAGCTGTTTTATTTCCAAAAGCAGAAAATCCGGACACGCCGAACGATAGAATTTGGTTGCAACAGGATGGTGCTCCACCTTATTATGGCATTCATGTTCGTCAATATTTAGCTGGAATTTTTACAAATAGGATGGGAAGAAGATGACTTATTGAGTGGCCAGCGCGCTCTCCGGTTCTAAACCCGCTTGACTTTTTTTTATGGGGACATCTTAAAAGAACACTGTATACAAACAGACCCGACAATTTGGAAAATCTAAAAATTCGTATCCGCGAACATGTACGAGCAATATCACCTGCTACAGTTCAAAATGTAGTTCGAGGATTTTCTGTTCGTATTGCCCACTGTCGGACAGCGAATGGCGAACAGTTTGAACATTTGCTTTCTTAAATTGATGTTAAATATGATTTGAAACTATTTTACTAATTTGTGGACCTGCTATTGTCTTTTGTTTATCTTGTAATAAGTGTACCCGATGAAAAGTGTTGGCAGTGACAAAAATAAATGTTTATCGTGATTGTTTTTGAAATGTTTATTATGCAAATGTATGATATTTTTGCATGGCTGTATAGAAAATAAAAAGCACTAACTGTTCATGCCATAAAAAGTATAGGCGTCGATGACGTCATGGCTAAAACATACAACAATAAAAAAAATGAAAAACGCCAAATTGTGGCAAATAACTGGATAGGGGAAACTTTTGTTCAAAACTTTTTTTCGTAAAATTATTATTTAAGGCTGTAGCATCGATGTTCCCTACTTTTTATTCGCCCTGTATGATTCGTGTACAGGGTGGCTCATAAACAAATACACTGTATTATGAGTATCAAAAGTATGTAATGCGAGTTGAGTGACTTGATAGGGTCTGCAAATTGACGATTACGGCATTTCCGGTTTCACTGAAAGTAGTATCCACTCGATAGGATTCAGCAGCGACGGTGTTTCAAGTATTGTATTTTGATTGGGTGAGATCTAGGACGCGGTTTTCCAAACATTCCTGCTGTCAGGCTATATTTGACCCATTGTGCACCCTAACTTTGAATTTTGTCTATCTGGGACAGTTCCATCACCAGTAGTGATTTTTAATGTGATCCAAGTATACAAAATTACCAAAAAATTCGGCAATCAAGTTCCCATCTTCAGTAGGAACTGATGTATACTTGCTACTACCTAAAGTAGCTTTGGCCGAGGAATACCTCTGAAAATAAGTTCTTCGCCAAGTAACAATGGGAAGTCCAACGCTAATCTACCAACAAAGGAAGGTTTAAATAATAAGGTTAGGGTTTGTTATGCTTAAACGATTAAGGGATTATTTGAAAAATGAATTAAATTTAGATTAGGTATTGGCCCACTGCCTGAATTTGTAAGATATCCTGGTTTTTGAAAATATGAATTTTCTCATAGCAACTCGGTAGTTTTCTTGAAACAAGTCCCTCTAACAACTTTAGATCTTCTAATTTTATACCGTCCCTGTCTCTTAAATAATCTTGTGCAATACTTGATTTTTATATAAGCTACATTTCCTTTAACCGAATCTTAGTTTGCCCAATATATTTTCGATTGCAGTGAGAGCAGTAAATTTTATAAATCCCCGAATTTTCTAAAGTTTACACTTTCTCAACCAATGTTATTTCAACAACATGCAATTTTGGAATGACTCAGTTTGAATGATTTATCAAGGCCTTTGGTTAAAGAATTTTGATGAAATTTCGGGTGTTTTCTTCAAAGTGAGAACTTCTAAAGTCATGGAATTACGATTTAACAAACCCTAATAGAAATTTAGTAGTTGTCCCTTTGCCAGTGGATTAGCATTGGACTATGCGACCATTGTTAACTTGCTGAAGAACTAATTTTCAGAGGTATTCCTCAGCCAAAGCTACTTTAGGTAGTAACTACATCAGTTCCTACTGAAGATGGCAATTCAGTTGCCGAACTACTTGGTTAGGTGTTCTAAGTATGACGGTAGTTAGAGGTTTTTCAAACTTTTGTCCACATAATACAAGGTGTATCAGAAATAGGTACAAATATTTAAACCAGTAATAAATTGGCTCAAGTAGAATTCAATTGTACTATTCATTTTTCAAAAATCATTAAGTTTATTTTTTTTTAATTAAAAAATAATATAAAATTTAGTTTGAGAACTGCTGATGATACATAGAAAATCTATTTCAGCTGTAGAAGGTTATTACCTAATTGTAAAGTAAATCCAAAGTGGCAAACACGTAAAAACTTGTCTGCCTTGTGATCTCAACAGACTGAATAGAAATTACTGACCTACCTAATAGTATTGGTTTGTGGCAGGTGATAAGAAATTTTTTTGCACTTCTATCTTACTCTCCTTTGCATAACATCTCTTTGAACTCAAATTTTTGTTGTTATCCTGCGGTACTCAAACAATTTTGGGTCAAATTTTCAATTATTATTTTCTCATATCGTAAGGGTCCCATTGCCAAAGAAATGCTTTTTCTAGTTTGTATATATTGTAATCTACCATTGGATTTAATATTTGTACCTATTTCTGATACACCTTGTATATTTAAAGCATTTTTTTATTAAGACGAAATTATCACATTTATTTGTAGCATGTGATGAATTAGAATTTAAACAGCTAAATGATACACAGATATTTAAAACAAGGCCACTTATCGCATCTTACATAAAAATGTATACTATCACTCTTTGAAAGCACGTTCTTTAACATAAAATCATTTTTGTTTCTAAAGTCTATTGAAGTAAACGTTGGCCAACAAAATAACACATAAACAAACATTTAGACGTATAATAAGTAATAATTAAAAAAACTAACAACGTTGTGTGGTATGATTACATAGCCAATTTAATTTATGACATCTGGGTGAATATTTGACGATTCAAAATTAACTACTTTACGAATTTATGTTGCGCCAGCATGGCCCAGTGGTTAAGAGTCGGGATTTCAAATCCTCGACGCGATGGCTGGCTGGCGGCCTACCCAGTCGATTTAAATAATTGGGTACCCGCGTTCGAGTGAGCAAAGTGTAATAATGCGGTTGTCAACTGCGTGATGCCCACCACATCACCACGTGCCATGAATTTGACACGCGATGACCAGGTGCTAGAGCAAGTATACGGGAGCTCTGACCTTCCGCCTTGCGTAGTGCCTCACCACCCATGACGTTATGTACAGCGTGGTCCACAAATTAATATGTAGTTTCATCGCTCTCGGAATTGTATTAATAAATTTGACACAATGTATAAGTATTCCTTTTACATCCGACGCTTACTTAGGGAAGAAAGATCAGAAGAAGATATAAATATTGTTTGCGGTAAAACCGGAAATGCTATATTAATGCCATTTACCTTCTCTATTACTGAAGTTTGTCAGTATCTTAATACAGTTTATGTGCTTTTTTTTTGCACGAAATAACCATATATTTCAGTAATTAGTTTAAATTAGGTAAAATTTTAAGTAGAAATCTTCTTTAATTTATTTTCAACGCGTGTATAAATTTTCGAAATTTTTCAAGTAATATGTTTAAACGCAATATCTTGTGATTAAGTTAATTGAAACTTAGAAGAACTTTCATGTTGATAGCTTGATAGGGTCGTCAAAATGACGATATCGCGATCTTATGTTACTGCCGGTTCGACCGGAAGTATTTCTTAATCGAAAAGGTAGACTCATGTTCTGCCCTTCGTGAAGTAAAAATAATAAATATGGAAACTACTTGTGTTAACACCAAAAATACTACTGAATTGTCATATTCATGCCAACTTCTATTATAGAAATGTTTATACATATATTGTTATATGCTTGGCGCTTTTGTACGGGACACCCTGTATCCTAGGACCACTGTATGGTGTCCTTTGTTTAACTCAGTAACCGAAAGTTAGAATAGCTTTGCAGTAATGGCGAATAAATCTACATTATTACTTCTACTTTGACCGGAAGTAATATTTAGTTGCATTTTTAAGTGCCACTACGGATATTTTCTACGTAAAAGATCGATTTAACCTGTAACCTAGGACAAATAAAACACTAATGTGAAAAGTTACTTCCGGTTTAAACGGATGTAATAGATTTTTTTAAATAGAAGGTGGGCTAGAAACAGATGAGTAAGTTACTTCCGGTTTTACCAATTGTAATTTTTGGGGAAGGCTACGTAATTTTTTATTCATACATACATACATACGAGGGTTGTCTTTTATATTTCGGGATTGGAGAACAAAATCAAATATTTATCATGGAAAATGGCTTTATTGTTTTTCAAAATCTTCTCCATGAAGATCAATACACTTTCGCATGCGATGAACCAATTTTCGAAGCACTTTTTCCATTCCGATTCAGGTATCTCCAAAACATGCATTTAGAACACATCAACCGCTTCTTCAGGTGTCGAGAAACGTTGACCTCGCAATTTATTTTTGATGTTCGGGAATAAAAAGAAGTCATTGGGTGCCAAAGCAGGACTATGCGGCGGATGACTCATCAAATCGATGTTTTGAGTGCTCAAAAACTCACTTATTCGAGCCGATGTGTAAGAGCTCGCATAGTCGTGGTGGAGAATGATCTGTCTTTGGCGGTTGGTTTTACTTATTTCTCAGAAGACTTCTGGCAAACAATGGTTGTTTACCCTTCAGAATTGACCGTTCTACGTTGCGCCAATGCTACGGTTGAGACATGTCCAGTTTTTCCGAAAAAACAGGCAACCATTTGCTTCGAAGTGCTTCGATCACGCACGACTTTTGTTGGGTTTGGCTCGCCTTGGAAGACCCATACAGTCGACTGCTGTTTACTTTCGGGCTCATACGCGTAGATCCACGATTCGTCACGATGTCAAACACATGTTTTGAAACACCGCGATCGAATTTTTTGAGCATTTCTTGCGACCAATTGACACGAGCTTGTTTTTGAGCGATTGTCAAATTATGTGGGATCCAACGCGAACAAATCTTTTTTACGGCAAAATGTTCATGCAATATTAAATGTATGCTGGTCCCACTATGTCCAAAGATACCTCAATCACACGATAAGTCACATGACGATCTTGCAGTATCAGTTCACGCACCGCATCAATGTTTTTCGGAACAACAACCTATTTTGGAAGACCTTCACGAAATTCGTCGTTGAGCGAACTACGGCCTCGATTGAATTCGGCAAACCATCGATAAACACTGGTCCTTGATGATGCTTCATCGCCAAAAATCGAATTAAGCTCATCGATGCGCTGTTATTGAGTTAATCCACGTCGGAAGTTGTAAAAATAATCACACGAAAATGTTCACAATTTAATTCCATTTTTTGGCCGATATGAATTTTTCAAGTTACTGTAAACAACACAAATAGCGCTTGTACGTCAAATAGTTCTGAGTACGTATACCGTCAAAAATGTCATACTTTACGATAGAGACGTCAGTTGCCAGATGGCAGCACTACGGTTACCCAATCTCGAAATATAAAGGGCAACCCTTGTATAACATTTAGTTGCATTTTTAAGTGTCGCTACGCACATTTTCTACGTAAAAATCGATTTATCCTGTAACCTAGGACCGAGGGGTAAACCGCAGAAAAAAATGTGTACACTAATTCCCAGGATTGTTACTAATTCCTATAATTCCTCACTAATTCCCCCTATATATTATAATTCCTAATTAACTTTAAAATATATCAAGTAATTCCCCTAATTTCCTACTAATTCCCCTAATTTCCTACTAATTCCCCTAATTTTACTAATTCCCAAGCTAATGACCTACTAATTCACCAAATCTGTTACGTATGCTAGGCCACAAAATGGTGTAAAATAAATCAAGCATATTATATGTTGTTTGCAGTAGGCATTAAA
>JABXWE010014812.1:0-35150 GCA_014611495.1 Limonius californicus | reverse complement strand
GATAAAGCACTCGAAGAAGAGAATAGTAATAAGTGTCAGTCCATTAAAATTAAAATTATTGATTTACAGTGAACATTAGTTAACGAGCTACGAAAGTACTTTACAATGTACAAAAACGTTTGCTATTATCGTCGTAACTACATTAATATGCGGCCGTTTTGCATACTGTTTTTCTTTATTAGGAGACAGCACACCCAAGATAATAAATCATTGGAACAATATTTGTAAAATTAATAACAACTTAAGATAACAAGTACACCAACCTACTTGCATTTAATTTAGTGAGAGGCTTATCTAATTTTCGTAAAATCAAAACAAAGGGTAAGATAATGGAAGGACGATCATAGATCGCATGCAAAAAGGCTGCACTTTAATTTGAATTGCTAGACGGATATTAATAATATAAGATTTAAGTGATAACAAACACAGCCATTTCTATATTTAAGGATTTCATAAATTTGTTCCTAGTGCTTATCCACATTTTGCTTTCGTTCACGTTTATCTTCATATTTCCCTGAATTTATTACATACCCACACATTTTCTTTCCCCATCTATCCATCTCTACTCTCTGTAAGTCCCGGTAGTAATAACAAGAGGCATCCATCAAATATTTGCCAAGCTTAATCAAGTAGTTTAAAGTGTAACTGCCAAACTTCCGGGTCAGTAGCTTAAACATTAACATAGACATTATTTTCTTTCAGCAAGCGTACATTCCGCGGCTACACCTGTAGGATCCCTTCTCAGTGGAACCCTTATGGACTTCTTGGGCCGAAAATTAACACTACAAATTTCATGTATCCCATTAATGTGCGCGTGGATTTGTATCGGTTTAGCCCAGAACCACGGGCTTCTTCTAGCCGGCAGACTTCTTGCAGGTATTGCTGTTGGCTTAATGGCAGCGCCTGGTCAGGTGAGTTTCGTTTCCATTTACAGTGAAACCCCTATTAATGGACACTCCTCTATCCCAGACAATTGTTGAGAATCCCTAAACATAGCGATATCTTTTTTAGTATTACTGCAGTTCTTTACAATATACAACACTATTTATTTCGGGTAGGTGTACTGAAGTTTCATATCTTGCTTCGATTTTAATGTTTTTTGAGCCTATATAAGGCTAGTGTAACACGTCACAGAATTTTGTACAAAATTCAATAAAACAAGCATGACACGATACAGAATTTTGTGGATAATGTTGTCTGTGAGCATGAGCAAATAGATCAAAATTACCTTGACATCTATGAGAAACTTGTCAAACTAATCATATGACTGTGGTTTCATAATAATTATTTCCTGTTGTTTACATAACAACGAATCTTGTTAATTTGTTGGCGTCTTGTTTTTTGGTGTTTTTATAAGTTATATAATAATAATAATAAGTATATTAAGTGTGGGCAGGGTTAGCGAAGGCGCAGCGGCGTAAACATGTGGTAAACATTTACCTTTCTGACTTCTGTGATCATTGATGAACAGTAAAAATTGCTCGTTTTGCGTATCCATACGACGCAGGTTATGAACAAGATTCTACATATTTTAGAACATAAATGCATAGAATTTTTCAAATATTTTGTACTCGCAATTCTGTGAGATAAGGCACAGAATTTTGTAGAAACACTTTGCACAAAATTCTGAATAGAATTTTCTACATATTTAATTCTGTGTCTTATTGTACTAGCCAAAAAGATGAGGCGGCTGTAGCGCAGCGGTTAGTACGAGCAACTAGTTCATAATTATGTCGACATCTATGAGAAAATTGTGAAACTAATAATATGAGTGTGGATAATGCAGAATTCTATGAAGGTTTCATAATAATCTTGTTAATTTGTTGGCGTCTTGTATTGTACGGTTTTTTTTTTTGCTTTTTTAAAAGTTATATTAAGTGTGAGCAGGGCTAGCGCCGGCGCGGCGGTGTAAACGCATGATAAAACATTTACCTCTCTGCCCTCTGTAATCATTTATGAACACTAAAAATTGCTCGTTTTGCGCATTCATACGACGCAGATTCTGAACAAAATTCTGCATATTTTAGAGTATTATGACGGATTTTTTTTTTAAATTGTTTACTCACAATTCTGTATGACTCGGCACAGAATTTTGTGAAAACACTTTGGACAATTTTCTGAATAGAATTCTATACATAATTCTGTGTCGTGTTGTACTAGCCAAATAGATGAGACGGCCGTAGCGCAACCGTGGACACGTTAATCTATTGCACTGAAGGAAGTGGGTACGATTCTAGGTCCAGGAATGTTTCCCATCAGAAGACAATGGCAGTACACCGAGTTGCGTTTGGCAAGAGCACCTTCTCTGGAGAAGTAGTGCAATATTAATGTAAATGCACTAAAAAGTGCAGAAATGTTCCCAATATCATACAATTTCTAAAAACCGTTTGCTTGCAAAAAACAAAAAGAATAAGTATATAAAAAAATGCATACTTGCTTTCAAAACTTCCCACGTTCAAAGTCCCCGCCTTCAACCGTTCTGTCGCTCAAACGCTTTCGTGTTCAAACCGTCCCCGCGTTCAAACATTCTTGCTTTCAAGGGTCTCCGCGTTTAAACGTCTATGAGTTTAATCGTCTCCACGTTTAAATGTTCCCAATGCATACGTCCTCTTGTTCAAACGTCCTGGCCTGCAATTGTACTTAATTTCAAAACTCCCCGTGTGTGAACGTCCCCGCTTTCTAACGCTTCTCGTTCAAACGTCGTCGCGTTTAAACGTCCTCTCGTTCAAACGTCTCCACGTTGAAAGGCCCCGCGTTTAAGCGTCTCCGTGTTCAAACGTCCTCCTGCTCAAACATTTTTGTCTTCAAAGGTCTCCGCGTTTAAACGTTCCCACGTTCAAACGTCTCTACGTCCAAAAGTCCTCTCGTTCAAACGTCCTGACCTGTAAATGTACTTATTTTCAAAACTCCGCGCGTTCGGACGCCCCCGCTTCTAACGTCCTCTCGTTTAAACGTCGTCGCGTTAAAACGTCCCTGCGTTTAAGTGTCTTCGTTTTCTAACGTCCCTGCGCACAAACGTGTCTACGTGTTTGTGTTAAGGGGTCTCCTCGTTTAAACGCCCCCGCGTTCAAACGTCCTCTAGTTTAAACGTCCTCTCGTTCAAACCTCCTGACCTGCAAACATCTTCGATTTCGAAAATCCCCGCGTTTATACATCCCCGTGCATTTAAATGTCGCCGTGTTCAGACGTCCGCGCGCTCAAACATTCAGACGTTCAGGCGTCTCCGCTTTTAAGCGTCTCTACGTTCAAACGTCCTGGCCTGTAAACGTTCTCGGTTTCGAAAGTTCCTGCGTTCAAACACCTCCCCGTTTATACATCCCCGGGTTCAAATGTTATATCGTTGAAACGTCGACGCGTTCAAACGCGCCTGTGTTCAAATGTCTCTGTGTTCAGACGTCCGCGCGCTCAAACATTTTAGCGTTCAGGGGTCTCCACGTTTAAGGGGCTCTACGTTCAAACGTCCTGGCCTGCAAATGTACTTGGTTTCAAAACTCCCCGCGTTCGAACGTTTTCGCCTTGCAACGTCCTCTCGTTCAAACCTGCCCGCCCTCAAACATACCTGCGTTAAGGGGTCTCCGCGTTTAAGGGGCTCTACGTTCAAACGTCCTGGCCTGCAAATGTACTTGGTTTCAAAACTCCCCGCGTTCGAACGTCCTCGCCTTGCAACGTCCTCTCGTTCAAACCTCCCCGCCCTCAAACGTACCTGCGTTAAGGGATCTTCGCGGTTAAAGCTCTCCGCGTTTAGACGCCCACGCGTGCAAACGTTCTCTCGTTTAAACGTCCTCTCGTTCAGACCTCCTGACCTTCAAATCTCCTTGGTTTCGAAAGTCCCCGGCTTCAAACCCCCGGCTTCAAACCCCCCTGCGTTTATACATCTCCACTATGTCGTTCAAACATCCCGGTCTGCAAATTTCCACAGGTTCAATTATCACCACGTTCACATTCAACATGCTACATCTAAACGTCGTATTGCCTAAATCATCACTGCAAATATTAACTACTTATCTTACACACCCGGTAACCGTGCAATTCCAGGAAACTTTAAGCAAATGGAACCGTTTACATTGTAATAAGTAATTTGTTACAACCGTATATATAAAACAAAGTATTATTATTCCTAGACTATTTTAATAATAACTAATTAAGAAAATAAGCAGATACCACCTATTTTATAATTTACTTAGAAAAACCATATATTTTGAATTGGGTCTCCAAAGAATAATATAGTCCACCTTCTTGATGTTAGTTATAGAGGAGTTTCACTGTAGCAACGTTAATAACAATACATGATAATTACTTAAACTTGATTACTTGTTATAGGTCTACGTTGCTGAAATATCAGATCCTAGTTTCAGGGGCGTTTTCAGCAGCATTCCATTCGCCAGTTATGCCTTTGGAATTCTTTTAGTGTACACACTGGGATCCACAACGCATTGGAGATTAGTAGCAGGTAATAATTTTCGAAAAATTTACAAATGAGCAAATGGATATGACAACCATATTCGAAGGTTATATTTTACGGACTAAAACAAGTTTTCATATTAAGGTAGCTCTCCAAATACAACATTTTTGGAAATTCCTAAGCCAAATTGTCGATTTTTCAAAGCAACTAACTAACTAAGCAGCTTTTATTAACAACGACTTCACACTATCATAACTTAATTAATATAGTTTTCCGAATAGTAATAGAAAAAATCAACTGTGTATTCAGACCATAATACCAGCTTTAGAATATGATAACTTAATCCGCCAAGCAACAGTGTACGACGTTTCCGCACCGCCCGTTTTACAATTTTCTGAAAAAATATTAGGGAAGAAACGCTTTGGCGACAATCTTTTTAACATAAGAACATACCATGCTTGAAACGAAATACTGCAAAATATTCAACTAATATTTAAACAAAATATATATGAGTTTTGACTATTTAATTCCCAGATTGACGCTGCAACATTAGTTTCTGTGCAAGATGCTAACGCATACATCGAGTATCTATCAATCGTCGTGGAGCAACGAAAAATTGGGGCATGATGTTTATTTCTATAAACTTTTAAGTAATTCCATTTATTAATTTATCCAAATTTATAATGGCGGTTATTGAAGAGAAATATAGAATTTTGGATATAAGGCCATAAACAGAAATCGCAAAGGGTCATGGCACCAGAACTTGCTGGCTAGACATTTTTTGTATTTCTGATAATTGATCTATTATCCAAGACTTCCCATAACAACTGCAAAGTATTATGTCCAATGCGTTCCTGTCCCGGTTTATTAAAATTAACCCTCTCACAATAAATGCAAAATTTCTTTTCGATATCTTTCGGTATTAATATTGATATCAAGAAATGGGTCCAATTAATCATATTACACCCATAACTGTCCGAACACCAACTGTTTCAAATTGCATAAGCATTTCAACAGAAACGTTTTTGGGAATCCGCATCCTAAAAATTTAATGAATTAACATAACATTATATATGAAACCAACCTCCATCTTATGACATATCCTAATAGGGTTTACTTGTTATAATAAACGGCAATAAACGGCAATAAACGGCAAATAGAAGTGTGTGGCCGATTATCCATTGTTTCTGTATCTGCTTCAACAACATCATCTGTACCATTTGTCGACCATCTACCCACCATGTTTTTTAACTAATTCGTATGTATTTTACAGGCCTCAGTATAATTCTTCCTGCTGTAGCAACAGTTATGTACTTTTTCCTACCAGAAAGTCCAGTTTGGTTGGTTAGACATGGTAAAATAGAAAAAGCGAAGAAAGCGTGCCTTTGGTTACGAGGAAACAATGTTATGCAGGTACATACAATTTTCAGACATTCCTTATAAACTGAAAAGTAATAACATTCTTATTTCAGATGAAACACGAAATTCAGCAACTTATTAATAGAACAGAGAATGAGAAGCTCGAGGAACAGGGTTCTCAGTCAAAGTGTGCACTACTTACCAAACCTCAAGTTTTGAAACCATTTGTCATAGTGAACATTTTCAATGTGCTCCAAACTTTTTCCGGGACGTATTTAATCGTGTTCTACGCGGTCGATATAATTTCTCATATGGGAGTTGAAAACATCAACGATTTTTTTGCTGCAGTGTTAACTGCTGGTGTTAGATTTACTTTTACGGTAATAGCTACCGTTTTATTAGCTTTTGTAGGAAGAAGGACTATAGGTTTGTGTTCCGCATTCGGCACTTCCGTGTCTGCCCTTTGCTTAGCAATGCTGTTGTTCTCGGATTGCCGCAGCAACAATTCCTTTGCAGCTGTTTGTTTACTATTGTACGTTGCTGCGAACACTGTAGGACTTTTGGTGCTGCCAGGGGTCATGATTGGAGAAATGTTTCCTACAAAAGTACGAGGATTAGGAGGTAGCCTTACATTTACCTTCTTCAACATCGTAATTTTTGGCACGACCAAACTGTTTCCTGTACTCAAACAAATATTAGGTATTCACGGATTTTTCTTAGTATTTAGTGCATCATCACTCTTGGCTAGTTTGTTTATTTACTGCACAGTTCCTGAAACGAAAGGCAAAACATTAAATGAAATTGAAGATTATTTCCTACAAGACAATATATTTTGGATTACTCGAAATCGGAAAAGCAAAGATATATGCAAAACTAGTTCTATGAAAATTTAAAATAATTTGTTATACGGTACACACAGTATTTATATTTTAGTATTATAATAAATTATTATTTTAAATTGTATCTATATATAAGGCGAAATATAATTTTCTAATAAATATTTTTAAAATATATTCTTCTATTTATTGCATATACAATATTTAATAGTTTGTGCAAAATTAACTTGTGCAGAGCAGAATTTAACAGAATCCATTTCAGTTTTTAATTGTTTTGAAAGAATAACGTATACTTCCCCCGATAAACTATTTTCAGCAAATTGTAGAGATCTTAAGAAGTTGCTCTATCTATAACGATAAATTACAAACTATGTACTGTATTTTTCACAGACAACTAGACAATCGGTTGCGTAGCGGAGACTGCGGACGCCGGTATTCGTAGTCCAGCACAATCCGCGCTAGTCAGTACTCGGATGGGTGGATCAATATAGTGGCATATGCAACCGGTCGTGCTTCGAAGAGTCCGTAAAACCGCCGGTCCCGGTTGTCATACAACAAAATATCTTTGACAATCGTGAATCATGTAGTGGAACTTCTTTTCTCTGTTCGAGGGGTTAGGCTAGCCTCCTGCCCGGCAATTGTGCAAAAAGGGCTCATAGAACCTACTCCAATGTCGGTAATTAACAGACCATTTTCCTATACACACACGAAGAAGAAGAAGAAGGAGAAGAAGAAGAACTAGACAATGCCTTCCATTTGAAACATATAAACAATAATCTTCTTCTTCTTAAGGTGCCTGCTTCACTATTGAAGGTTGGCAACAACTTTGGCAAAGTCTTCCTTGATTTTCGCTGCTCTTATTAGGGAGTGGGTACCCAACCCAGTCCAGTCCCTGATATTCTTCAGCCAAGAGCACTTCCTTCTTCCTATGCCTCTTCTGCCTCCAGTTTTCCCTTCCATGAGGACTTGGAGAAGGTGGTATTTATTGTTCCTGTATATTGTTACGGTTTAAAATCGCCGAACACATATGTGGGCCTGGACGACCACAGGTGTAGCAGCGGCTAGCTGACCAGTGGATAAGGTCGTGGGTCCTCGAAGACGGATATGCGTCGCGCCAGGTAATCCACGCTACTACTAGGCAGATAACAAAATCATATATATCATATATTCAAGATAAACCTACCCGAATTCGGTACCAAATTACTCATACAACACAGCATAAATAATAATCTTAATACAACATGAAATGATGATACCGGTAATGGTATTAAAAGTGAACTGTGACTTATAAAATATTATAAACCAACAGCAAAGGCGAATGTTGCCAGTATATAGCTTTTAATATTGACAATCATAAACAGAACTGCACAAATTACATATATAACAATCTTAGTAAGCTACCTGTAGTAGCAGCTTCTCACCATTAACCAAACTCAAAGTAGATTAAACAGGAGTCACTTACTCCGACCTTCCGGGTGCTTCCTTCGAGGATGGTGCCAGGTCGCTCTCCGCTGCCACAGTTAAGAGCGGCGTACGACATTCTTTCGAGGCAGCTCGACCAAGACTCCCTTACACAAAATGACCTTTCCCCAGGGTTCACCCCCCTTATTCTAACGATGCGCGAAATAGCGTAACAATATGTGTCCGAGGTAGGAGGTTTTTCGCTTTTTTATTTCTCTAATTAATTCTCTGTCTCTATCGGCTTTTCAGAGAACCTTCTCGTTGGTGACGTGCTCTGTCCATGATATTCCGCATCATTAGTTTGAGAACCCAGAGTTCGAACGCTTGTAACTTTTTCTCTGTGTTTTCTTCATCGTCCATGTTTCCGCCCCGTATAACAGAGTTAAGTAAACATAGTACTTGACCAATCTGTAACGCACTGTCAGATTTAAGCCTCAGTTGGTTAGCAGTTTCTTCATTTTAATAAAAGTTGTTCTAGCCATTTCTATTCTCGTACGTATCTCTAGATTAGGGTCCATTTTTTCGTCACCCAGCTTCCAAGATATCTGAATTTGCGGACTTTTTTGATGCGGTGACCATATACAGTGTGTCGCATTTAAGATGAAGACACCCCCGTATTTTCGCTATTTGAAGGAATACAGATTTGAATTTTTGCACAGTCATACAGGTTGATGGGCCACATTTTTTAAGATACTCAACTGAAATCTGAACTTTAAAATCAGCCTACTACGAATTCACAAACAGGGTCAATTCTCGATATTTTGCTTCGCGTTAAAGATATCGAAAAAAATTATTATTAAAAGTTGTTCAGAATATTATTCTAACCCCATATACCAAGTTTCACGACAAAATTCGCATTTTTAATTTTTTCATTATTTTGGTCTATGTACAATATAACAAGTTTATTTTTTAATTTGATATTTAGTGTGTCATGGAAAGTAAAAACTTTACACATTGTCAATTGAATAGTGTCATGTATTCATATATTTCAGTAAAATAAATAGAATAAAAGAATAATTATTTTATTCTTATGGTGTATGATTTGCTATTCGATAATAATTAAAACACCTTGTTGTTTTTCAGCATTTTAATTTAAAACGAGCCGCTAGGTAGTGGGTATATTATTTCACCACTGCCCTAGCGCAACTACCCAAACGGGCTTACAAAACTACGCAAGAAAACTTGCTATATCCCCTCCTACGGGGGTGGTAGTATTACCCCGGTACCCCGAAGGGAACTTTACTCGGCGTGCCTGTTAGGGCCGAACATGCCGCCCCCCTTGGAGCACCTCAGGCTTCAAGACTCATATAACAATAATAAGAAAAATATTAATCTTATAATTAACATTACACTATGTATTACATTACTAAATAGTTAAACATTCCCATCTATGGGTAAGACGCACACCTTGTTTATTGGCCGTCGGGATACACCGCGCACAGTTTTTACACTAACCACCCTCACTATATTATCAGCCCCAGGATGTAGTTCAATAATTCTGCCTAGGGGCCATTGTTGTGGTGGAACATTATCTTCTGCTAAAAGCACCATTTGACCAATTTCGATCAATTCAGGCGCCTTTAGTCTCCACTTGGTACGTTGTTGCATTTGCAAGAGATACTCCCGGCGCCAGCGCTTCCAGAAATGTTGCCGGAGTTGCTCCACTCTCTGCCATCGAGAAAGGGCATTGGTTTTTATCTCAGCGACATCAGGTTCCACCATGGCCATTAATGGTTCGCCAATTAAAAAGTGCCCCGGAGTTAGGGCCACCAGGTCATGAGGGTCAGAGGTCAGTGGGGTAAGGGGTCGGGAATTTAGACAGGATTCTATGCGCGTAAGAAGAGTGTACAATTCTTCATAAGTCAATAACGCGTTACCCATTATCCGCTTTAGGTGATATTTGACTGCCTTAATGTTTATTTCCCATAAACCTCCCATGTTAGGTGCGCGTGGTGGTATAAATTTCCAATTTACGTTAATCGCAGCTGAAGAGTCTACTAAGTTATCCCTGAACCTTTGATTTTTAAATAATTGCGCCAACTCTGCTAATTCCTTTTTAGCACCTATAAAATTTGACGCGTTATCAGAGTATAGACATGAAACGTGACCGCGTCTTGCAATGAATCTTTTCAGAGCATTTAAAAATGATTCCGATGTTAAATCGCCCACTAATTCTAAATGCACGGCTTTGGTAGCAAAGCAAATGAACAAAGCTATATAAACTTTGATAGTGCGTTTGCCGCGACCGCGTCCATCTTTAGCTAAAATAGGACCTGCATAGTCTACCCCCGAAATTAAAAAAGGTCGTGTCGGTTGCACTCTGTCCTTTGGAAAATCGCCCATTTTTTGCACCACGGTACTCGGTTTTG
Organism: Limonius californicus; assembly: GCA_014611495.1. Lineage (NCBI taxonomy): Eukaryota > Metazoa > Arthropoda > Insecta > Coleoptera > Elateridae > Limonius > Limonius californicus. Next base: position 24,723 of record JABXWE010014812.1, on the reverse strand, counting down.
CTCGGAAACATTTCACGCATTTATATAGAATTTGCCTTATAATATCTTTAGCTCCTATAATCCAATATCTTTGCCGCAATGCTGCTAAAGTAGCTTGTGCCCCTGCGTGTAATTGTCGTGTATGTTCGCTTATAATAATTAATTTTGTTACATAGTGTTTTTTAGGTAAAATTATGGGATATTTTATGTCGTTTGATAGGGGTGCATTTTTCAATCTGCCACCTACTCGCAACAAACCATTTTCACATAAAAAGGGGTTCAACGAGAGTATTTTGCTACTTTTTTCAACCTCTGAGTGCCTTTTTAATTTCTTTATATCTCTTGAAAATTCACATTGCTGAATAACACGTACAACTGCCAACGTTGCACTCTGCAGTTCTTTAGAAGAAATACTGCCTACCAGTTTACTGTCTTTATTCTTGCAATTGTGAATAAATCTTAAACAATAGGCTATAACGCGTTGCAATTTGGAAAAACTAGAATATTTACTTAAAAAATCCAAATCTAAATGCGCCATACTAAATGCTGCAATAACCTTTCGTTTTTCTGGTACTTCTATGTTCCTTGCATCGAAACTAGATTGTGGTTGCTCATCAGAGCTTAACCAAATTGGGCCATGGAACCATGCGTTGGTCGTAATTAAATCTTGAGGGCATGAACCTCTACTTGCAATATCTGCTGGATTGTCACTTGACTTAATATGATTCCAATCGTTTCTTGACGTTAATGATTGTATTTCTGCTACTCTGTTCGCCACAAAAGTATTTAATGTATTGGGCTCTATAGATAGCCAGGCCAAAACAATGGTCGAATCAGTCCAGAAATTGCATCGAGAAATATCCAAATCGAGCGTTGTCTTAACGCTTTCAACTAATTTAGCCAATAGTACCGCCGCGCATAATTCTAATCGCGGTATTGTTATCGTTTTGAGAGGCGCTACCCTACTTTTAGCACATAATAGTTGCGCTGAATGATTATTGGAGTTATCTATCGTTTTTATATACACTGCCGCCGCATATCCTAGTTGCGATGCATCGCAAAAGCCATGCAATTCTACCGAAATAAACGGATACGAAGTTACCACCTTACGATTAATTTCCAAATTATTTAAAAATGAGAGCTTGCTTAAAAATTCAGTCCAAGTTGAATGTATGTTCATAGGTACTGTCTCGTCCCAGGCTAATTTTAATTAATCCTAGGGGATCGAAAATTTGCGCTATCGCTGACAGAATAGAACGCTTTGTAATCCTACTAGACAATAGTTCCGTTTTGACTTTGTATTTTAGAAAATCGTTCCTACAATTCCAAATTAAACCTAACGTTTTAGTTTCACCGTTTTTGTCTAAATTTATATCGCCGTTTATTGCATCTCCCCTTAATATACTTGGATCACAATTAGAAGCAAATTTACGCAATTCAAAACCTCCCTGTGCCAAAATTTCAGTAATATCATTTTTCAACTTTAATATCATATCTGTCGAATTCCCACCTGTAATCAGGTCGTCCATATAAAAATCGCGGACTATAACGTGACTACTAACTGGATATTTTAATTGATTTAATGACGCTAACTCTTGCAAACACCTAGTTGCAATAAAACTAGCTGGTTTCGTACCGTACGTCAGTGTAAGTAAACGAAAAATACAAATCGGTTCTTCCGGATTATCACGCCATAGTATTCGTTGGTAATCTATTTGATCGGAATGAACTCTAATTTGGCGGTACATCTTGGCAATGTCCGCTGTCAATACGTACTGGAATGTGCGAAATCGCGTTAATATTGAAAACAAGTCTTGCTGAATAACTGGTCCGCATAACAACTTATCATTTAAACTGAATCCATTATTAGTTTTAGCGGACGCATCAAAGACTACCCTCAACTTAGTGGTTGTACTAGATTCCTTTATTACTGGGTGGTGTGGAAGATAACAACCCACCGCATTAATTTGATGCTCAGGAACTAATTCCATATGAGTTAATTCTCGGTATTCATTAATAAAGTTGACATATTGCAGTTTCAACTCAGCATTGTTGTTAAGTTTGCGCTCCAAATTATAAAAACGCTTTAGGGCTATTTCATAAGAAGATCCTAACTCAAAATTTTCATTTTTCCCAGGTAATTTTACAATGAATCGACCGTTGGTTTCACGCCTAACGGTTGCCTTAAAATGATTTTCGGAATTTTGTTCCTCAGCACTCAGTCGCTTCCGCACTGGGTATTGTTCAAGTTCCCAGAATTTGGTTAAGCCGCTTTCTAAATTGCTAAGTGCACTTGTAGCTAAATTGCAAGATGTTGTAGAAGGACTTGCGGGTGTTTTCAAATTACCCCCGACAATCCAACCCAGATGGGTTTTCTGGAAATAGGGCTGACATCTGTCTAATTGCAGTTGACCGACACAAAGAATCTCCCAAAACAGCTCAGCCCCTATCAATAAATCTATCGGTCCTTGCCGACTAAAGTTTGGGTCGGCCAGTTTTAAATTTGGTGGAACACGAACATTTGTTACATTAATGGAATGTGACGGCAGGTTTTCCGTTATTTTTGGCAAAATCAAGCATTGTATTTTTGCCGTGAATTTATTGTAACGAGATCGTATGGTCACCCCTACCTGTTTGCTAATGTAACTGATATTTTTATTAATTCCAGTTACCGAAATATTTATGCTGGTTTCCTGTAAATTTAATATTTCGGCCAATCCTTTAGTAATAAAACTACTCTGGGAGCCTACGTCTAATAATGCTCGTGCCTCATGTAAACTGCCGTTCTTATCTTTGACATATACTAACGCGGTTGATAATAAAACGGTCCCTACGCTGATTGTTGGATTTTGCTTCGCACAATGCATGGCTTGCGTAGAAGTAGACGGTTCCGGTGCCCTCAAACTAGCGTCAGTGTCACTATTTGAAACCAAATTTGCAGTAATATGTAACAAGCTGTTGTGCCTTTGTTTGCATTCTCTGCATTTTAATGCGGACCGGCAATTATTAATTTTATGGTTACTTCTCAAACAGTTACTACACAGCTCGAATTTCTCTACTTGCTTCAAACGGTCCGATACCGACAGTTTTAGAAAATCTAAACACTGATATATGTTATGTGACGTATGTTTGCATTGTGCACAGGATGGTTTATTTACACCTACATGCGCAACATGACGCATTGGGCTTTTATTCTGGAATTTATTTGTTGGGTTTGAATTAGCCTGATGTGGCTTCGACAACGCGTTTAAGGAATCTAAAATATCGCATCTTTTTTCAATAAATTCTATTAACTCGTCCAATCTAGGAATTTCGCATGTTAACTTGGTTTGCCACTCGTTTATTGAAACGTAATCTAACTTTTCCGTTAATATTGGAACTATAATAGCATCCCAAGATTCCACGGGTATACCTAACACCTTTAATGATGCCACACTTGAATTTACTTGGTTTAAAAACTCGCGTAGAGCAAAATGAGAGGGTTTTGGCGTGGCAGGTAATTTAAGAATACTCTTAACATGTTCTTGTACAATTAAACGTTTATTATCGTATCGTTTCTTAAGAATATTCCACGCAGAGGCATAATTGGCTTCTGAAACAGGCAATGATGCTACCATGCGCAGAGGTTCCCCTATTAAGCAAGATTTTAAATAATGAAATCGCTCACAATCGTTTAATTTTAAATTTTGGTGAATTACAGTCGTAAACGAATCCCAGAAGCCTTTCCAGTTGCAATAACTTCCGGAAAACTCCGGCAAATTCAAAATAGGTAACTTAACATTTAATTGTTGATCAGAATCTTGTACATTTTGCGGCGAAGCTATACTACGTGGTGCATTCGATGTGCGATCTTCTAATACTGTTTGAATGTCGGAAACTGTATCAAAATATAGTGCTTCAAAAACATCAGAATCATTTTTTTCCGCTGCTGCGGGATCCAAAGTTTCGATTTCAAACTGAATTGAATCAAATTCCCTCTGAATTTCCCTTAACAGTATTAGTCTCTCCTTTAATTGATTTATATTACCACCAGTTTCAAAATCCTTAACAAAATTAACTATCCGTGTAAGACGCGCCTTTATGTACCCTCGTTTTTGAATTAGCCCTGGTAGGTCAGCCATTATCCCTAATTTATACTAATTAATTTTCAATGATCCAGTAATTTATTGTTATCAAATTAACATATACACTCTTCCGCGAAATCGGTAGGGAAGTAAAGTAACATTGGAATGAAATATAACTGGACAATGTAGAGGATTACTGACCGTGCTGTCGATGTGCTGTTCTGAATTAGCTCTGATAACTCCCTGATGTGGGATGGCTGCTGTGGTTCCCTGATGTGGGTTTGATGATGTCGTTCCCTGATGTGGGTTTGATAATGTGGATTGATTCCCTGATGCGGGACTGATGATCAATGTAGATTCCCTGATGTGGGACTGGATCTGCGGTTCCTAGGCTGCTGATGTGCAAATAAACTCGCGTATCCAGGCTCGAAGGACCAAATGTATGATTTGCTATTCGATAATAATATTAAAACACCTTGTTGTTTTTCAGCATTTTAATTTAAAACGAGCCGCTAGGTAGTGGGTATATTATTTCACCACTGCCCTAGCGCAACTACCCAAACGGGCTTACAAAACTACGCAAGAAAACTTGCTATATCCCCTCCTACGGGGGTGGTAATATTACCCCGGTACCCCGAAGGGAACTGTACTCGGCGTACCTGTTAGGGCCGAACACCTATAGCAAAAAATGTGCAAACATGTAATGGGATAGAATTTAGTAAATATATTTTACATTTTATCTAAATAAATGTGTAGGCGGTAGTTAGTTTCATAATTATACAAGTCTTTGTGGTGGTACTCTGTTTAATTATAATTACTCTACATTGAAGTATTCTATTTTCTGGTTATTGATTTTATATTTAAGCCAATTTGGCTTCTAGTTGGTCAGCGCTGAGTTGGTCAACCGTGAGTTGGCCTGGCGCCGAATTGGCGGCGCTGATTTGTACTATACCGACAAGAAAATTATACTGGGGTGGATGTTGTAGAAGCACTTAACTTAGCTGTGTTTTTCATAGTATTGGAAAAATACACATAACTTTTTCTGAAATTATTAAATTGTTTTCAACAACTATTTACACAAATAAGTTATACAGTGTGTCCCAAAACGTACCGGCAATATTTCAAAAATGAATTCCAGAACTTATTTATAGTCGAAAAGTCTATATAAACATAAGTTCTAAACGCAACCGTTAACGAGTTATTGTTTACGTCATAATTTATGGAGTTCAACGGATTTCTGAAATACTGATCTAGTTGTCATGATGGCATCTTTTGTTTGGTAGCAATTGCACATTATTTTTACCAATTAATGTTTGTAACTTGTCAGTTTATTCCTGTAATACTGAAATTATTGGCTTCTTCTGTGTATCCTTATTCCCATGGTAATTCACGAGCTATTCACAATGCCAATGTTATTTTCAAATAAAGAATATGCAGATATTCACTATATTTACGGTGTGTGTGACGGACATGGTTTAGCAGCACAACAAGAATATCGTAGAAGGTATCCCAATAGAAGACTGCCTACGCGTGCAAAGTTTTCTTTAATTCACATCGTCAGCTGAGGTAACATGGCATTTTCAATGTAAGACATGCAGTTGGCCAAGGAGTTGTCCGTAGACCCGTAAACGATAATGAGCAAATGCTTGATTTATTACAAGAAAATCCGTCTTTAGGTGTGCGAAGAATTGCATTACGTACTGGAATATGTAGAAACCAGGGTTGGAGAATAATAAGAAGTGCTCGCTTACATCCACATCGTCATCAAAAAATTCAAGCTGATAGTGGTATGTGTTGACATTCGCGCGGAACGTTATTTTTCCAAAATAAAATTAATTAAAAGTACTTAAACTTTATATACTAATAATTATGACAGCTACGTTATAAGTATATGAAAATTTTTGTTCGTAAGTAAATTTTGAAGACCACACCCGCATACCTTCTCGACGGCCCCGTTACCGACTGTAGTACTGTAGTACTTAACTTGACAAAAAGTACTTGCTTACTCAACCTACTTAACTTCATACAACAACACCGAATTTAAAGTCACTTGACAATACTAAACGTAGAAGCCCATTGGCAGTAGTTATGGACATTTTATTTACAACACCTTTATATCTAACATTGCAGGTTGCATAACCTTCAGGCAATTGAATGTGTTACTTTGGGAAAACATTCATTGTGAACCAAGCCATACAGTTATAAAATATACTGTTAAAATATTTTTAAAAGTTAAAAATGGTAATGCTGTTGCTGGAAACTACATAAGTAGTATTGAAAGAAAAACTTATCAGATAGATTTCATACATTTTGTTCTAGTTATTTTTGTACTATAAAGGTTTGTGTATTAAAAAAATGCATTGTCTATTGTCAATAGCTTTGAACAGTTTAGTTACAACAGCATACAAACTTATTTATTTGTAAAATGACGGGTTGCATAACTTGCGGACAATTAATTTGTTCCTTTCTGTAGAAATGTAATTTTGCGAATTAAGCTATAAAAATATAAATTAATATCTTAAACTATTTTTAGCAGATCTTGTAAGGCACTGATAATTTAATAAATCGTCCTTCAACTCCTGGATACAATATGGTACATGTACGAGGGCGTTCTTCATCATGACAATGCCAGCTCTCACACAGCACGTCAAACAATTGACTATTTGAAGGAGAAAACGAGTTAATGTCTCATTGCCCGTTTCAACCGAGTTATCGCCTAGGTAATACTTTTGAAGCCTCTTTCAGATTTTGTAATTGGGTACAAAATAATCATGATTGCTGGTATTCTTAATGATTGTCTGATTGGACCATTTGAACTGCCACACCGTTTGAATGGTGCGAATTACAAATATTTTATAGAAAACTCTTACCCTTATTACTGGAAGATGTGCCATTAAATATTAGACGTGCAATGTAGTATCAACACGATGGGGCATCAGCACATCAATGTCTTCGTGTTAGAGCTTAGCGTCACGCACATTTTCCTGGAAGATGGATTGGAGTGGGAGCACCCGTAGTATGGCCACCGCGTTCGCCGGACCTGACTCCATTAGATTTTTATCTTTGGCGTCTCATGAAACAGATTGTGTATGCAGCTGAAGTGCACACGGTAAAAGAATTACGGCAAAGAGTACAGCAGGCTGCCGATATTATTGGGAATATCCCAGAAAGCATATTAAGAACGCAGCGATCTCTTCTGCGATGTGCGGCTTTGTGTTCTGGAATTCGTCTTTGAATCATTGCCGGTACGTTTTGGGACACTCTGTATAATGAAACTTTTTGGAAGAATTTTGTAATATTATTTTTAGAATAGTCCTTCCGAATACAGTTGTTATTGTAATACTTCCAGAATAAGTGTCACATTATATTTCATTTCGTATTTTCTCAAGTAAATTATATGAAATATTTGTCCATTACTCTAGAAAAATTGCTAAATAATGTGACCGAGAGTTTTCGCAATGAAATTCCTTCTGATATAATTGTTAAGTAGGCGAACTGTTTCAGTTCCCTATTACTTATAAGAATGATTGCTTATTTTAAAACTAGTAAGTTACCCTGAAATGTGATTGTATGAAAAAGAATTAAGGTCGCTCTGTGCCTTCTTGTCGAATTAACATTAGAGATGTCTAAACGAACATACGACCTTTTATAATTCATTTTTCTCTTGCTGCGAGACAGTCTAGAATAAATAAATACCTTTGGAAGTAGAGAAAGGTTAACTCTTGAATTCTAGACAAATTACGAGTACATCAAAGTTGGCAGGCAGTTTTGGTTGTTGCTATTTATTGGGTTGGTGCGAGCAAATGCCTTGAAATGTGTAACTGTAAATGACAAATGAATATCCTTGGCCAAAAATACCGAAAATTACTTACTGTATCGTGGCCGAAGTGAATGCAACGCCGAATCCTTTTAATACACCCTCCTCAGAAAGCTTTGTGGCGGCAGAGATCTGCTTGCTTTAGTTGCCTCAATTTGTTGTTATTGAATTAATTCAAGGTTGCTCTGACGGCCGAGCGAAGACGCTGCGGAACATTAATTAATGCTTTCAAATTCGCTTTCACCGCATACCCGGCTCGCACTTATTACGCTAAAAGCCGCATGGTTATGTTATGGCAAGTTTTACGGTCACTATGCCATAGGTAATGGGCGCTACTAGAGTATTTAAACTGTTTGGCAATTAATAGCGTAATTTTGTTATAATAGCTCGTTAGCTTTCGACCTTCTACAAAAGCCAATGCAAATGATGAGCGTGATAATAGTTCATTAGGGACAATTTTGTAATAAATTCGGCGTCTACTAAATTGCAAGGGAATGATGTACTGAAGTTTTGTGGATTTTACATTAACCCACATGCGGCTTATTAGAAACCATTTTGCTGTTATCGGTACGTTACCTACCGATGTCTATTTTGGGACACATCAGACCTATCGAATGGTTTAATGATGTGGTGCAACGCAAATTAAACAATTTTCCATAATTAGATGGATACGTCAGAAAGTTATTAACTAATTGGGGTTACTAGGATAAACTTACATAATTGCATATACATAAATTTCAAAACGCATGTTATCGTCTGGAAGAATATATCTGAAAGCTTTTTATATTACGTTTTAGGATAGGAAATTAATAATATCAGTAATATCATTTTTTAATAGCTAAGAAGCGATTAAGTGCAAATGTGCTTGCTTGTAGCTCGTTTTAAAATGTCGTCTCGGTAATACTGTGCAAGGAACTAAAAACTAGCCTCATAAATATCATTGACGTTTATTGGTTTCGTAGCGCCGCATATATATCTTGTATGTTTATAATGTCAAATTGGCACCATTTCGTCACACTACACAATTTTTATTGCTACGATTAAGTTGAAAAATGATTTTTATATAATCCTAGTTTGTAAGCATTGAAAAATTGTTAATAATAGGCCCACGTTTTAGTTTTGCATCGATTCGGCATTAATCTAATAGGTAATAAAAGGAAGATATTTAGCCACATATTCCACGTTAACTCTTTTGGTTACTTTTGTTGCCCTTTAACTATATTGAAAATGAAAAAGTAAAAGTTTCTGGTTTATTTGTTTGTATTTGTTTCTTCGTTTATCTAAATCGCTTATACACGTGGATCTTAGCCATTACAGATAGGCACTTGACCGGATCAAAAATTATATTAGCATGCCCTTAAAATAATATTTTGATTACAAATAACGTCCTCTTAGTGGAAAAATATTATTTAGTAAATATAATTTTTATTATTTATTATGTTTAAATAACGCATTAATGTCGTTCGAAGTTTTTTGTGTTAAAACGATATCTGTTTTCCGTTGAAAGATTATTGTATGAGAAAAAACCTTTCTGATTTGAAAAAATATGTTTTATCCAATTTCAACCCTTTAAACTAATTTCAGTTTTGGTATTACTTCGATGTTATAGTTTTAAAATAGAAAATATAATTGAAAACTACTTATATTTTTGCAAGTGCTTAGCACTTCTCTGTAGATTGTGCATTAATGAAACACTCTAATTCTTATATATTATCAAATACAGTATGGCTGATTTATCATGGTCAGTCCTATTTATTTATTATTATTATATTATTATTATAAAAAGCGTACGATATTAGTCATGGAATGCCTAGCATAATTTGAAACCACCGGCTTATTGTTATAAAAAATGGAATTTTTAACAGAAATACATATCACGATTCGAATTCCTAAAATCCCAACGAGTATAAGAATGCTGATTTCAAAACATATTTTCAATAACTCTTCGCGGAATTTACTAGGCGTAATTGTATATCTACCAGTTTTTATGCAGGAGGATTAAATGCTGTATGGGCATTTCTTTCAAACATGGGACAAAATCTGTGAGTGCAAGGACACCATCATGTTGAACATTATTCACGGAATGTCTGGTTTAGCTCTCTATTTTACATTTTTTTGTTTAGCTATCTTTCAAGAGAAGCTGCCCTAGTAAATATGAAATGACTTAAACAGATCGTAGTAGTTGTTGCGTGTGCCAAGAATCAACAGCAAAGGTGCTGTAGCGAAGATGCCAGAAAATGAAATACACGGAAGGTTAGCGCAAGGCACAAGTATGTGATATATGTGCTGTGCTTCTTGTAATCATATATATATATACACACACACACACGAGGGTAGGCTGAAAACTAATGCACACATGCTTGTAGAGCGCGAACGAAACGACCTTCACAAGCGCGCCAGGTGGCATGTGGAAGTAACATTGCCCCTCAATACGTATGCGCAGGTTTGAGGTCGTTGCGTTCATTCAGTGTATTTCGAGAAGCGGAAGTACAGAGACGTTCTAGTGCTATGTCAACGCGAGTTAAACAGCGTGCTGTTATCGAATTTTTAATTGCTGAAAAGGTGACTCCTACTGAGATTCATCGTCGTTTAAACGCTATTTATGGTTGCGATGCTGTTGATAGGCCTACTGTAAATCGATGGTTGCGAGCCTGCAAAAGCCATAATTGTTGATGAATGAAACACGCAGCGGACGTCCGATCACTGCCACAGACAGACTCTAAAACACCTCCGACGTCGAGTTTGTCGTGTTAGAGACAGCCTGACGCCAATAATCTTGCAACATGGCAACACTCGTCCACACACCTCGCGCGCGCAAGTTTGAACCGATTCCACACCCTCCTTATTCCCCCGATCTTGCACCTTGGGATTTTTATTTTTTTCCTCTACTCAAGAGAGACCTCAAGGGTAATCATTACACCACGATGAGGTGAAGGCAGCTGCCAAGTCCTGGATTCGAGAAAAGTCGGAAGAATTTTTCAGTGACGGAATGAAAAAACTTGTTACGCGTTGGGAGAAATGTGTTAGCCTTAACGGTGACTATGTTGAAAAATAAATATATGATTTTGTAACTTAAGAGTTGTATTTTAATGTACTTTTTGCCCGATCTTGCTATTTGTTTTTGTTCGCGCTCTACAAGCATGTGTGCATTAGTTTTCACCCTACCCTCGTATATATATTGAGCTAGATAATTAAATACATGTAACATTATCATTATACAGCCAAACGCTGCCTGCTCAATTTCTTTCTCCAATCCTCTCTGTCTTGAGTCATGTCTTCGTTCAGGTTTCGTTTTTCCATCACTTTCCTTATGCCTTCATTCCAGGAACGTCTTGGTCGTCGTCGTTTCTTTTTTCCTGGAGGTTGCCAGCGAAATATTCTTTGTGTCCATCGATTTTCCGGCATTCTCATTAAATGTCCAAACCAGCATAAAACACGCATCTCAATTCTATTAATAACTGTTTGTTTTGCCTTAATCTGTCGTGTGATTTCTTCATTGGGTATGTGTTGAAGCTTAAATATTCTGGCAGTACGTCTCAGGTAATCCATTTCTACTGCTTGTAATCTGCGCTTATCATCCAGATCTCACTTCCATAAAAGAGAACTCATTATATCTACCAGTGATTGGCCTATTATTTTCTTTATCTTTTTGGAGATTTCACTATTTGCTATCAGATATTCTGTTTTCTGGAGGCTTACTTGCAGTCCTCACTTCTGGTATTCGGTGTAGAGCCTCTTTCGCATAAATTCAAGATCGAATGAATCTTGCGCCAGAAGTACTTGATCATCCACAAAATTAAGTGTAATCATCTTTTAATCATGTATGTTGATAATTTAAGTTAAAAGACACAATTAAAAATATAAAGATTAGGTTCCACTTTCTACCTCCAGTTAGCGTAAATATAAGATGACACTGGGAAACAATGAAGCGCTATTTAAAAATGTACATTTTCCATCGTAGTTTACTTTACATGGTAAAAATAAAAAGGATATTGTTAAATACAGGCATCTTGTTCAGTTCCAAATAAAACAAAAATTAATTTATTTGTGCAGTGTTAACTGTACCAGAACATGTATTTATGTTTTATTCTGTAGTGAAACAGAGCTACCTAATACATTTCTGGACATGGGAAAAACCTGTAATACCTGTTTACAAGCAATATGTTATTTTCTATTACTTAAAATTACATGATTATTTTGATCTATAGCAGGGGTCGGCTAACTTTTCAATGAATAGGGCCACTTGAGTAAACAATTAGTGGCGCCGAGCAGGTGGGGGGAGAGGTCATGTGACACTTCTAAGAAAAGGGTTTCTTGTAAGCTTAACTATGAAACCAATGACGCTTCCTTATCCCTTAAGTCGGGAAGAGGTATATATTTCTATCCACGATATTCTAAATCCCCTCCTGCAGGAAGAGCTTTGGAACCGGGCTAGCGAGGTTCCAGGTACCCTCCATTTATTGTGCCAACTGGCGTAGTAGCAGTCATTACCCTTCCGGTGAGTACCTGCGAGGCATTGAGGTTGTAGTAGGTTCTAGTATACCACGTCACAGATTCGCTATTGTAGAATCAGTTTTGCGATTAGTGAAACCAATAGTAGGAACCAATCAAAATGTGACTCTCGATGGAAATCCCTTGAATATTTTCAATTTTTTGCTTATGTTAGTAAATTGCTTCTTTCTTAATTATAATTTTATGTCATGTTACTCAATTTCGACCTCCCGACTTAAGATTTAAGGTTATATCAACAATAATAATAAGGGCACGAGTAAAAACAAAAAATAAGTGGTGAAATCGACTGCCGCAACGGGACAATTAGGTGTTTTTTACGAAACATTAGACACGAAAAAGAGTTTTTCGACGAAATTATGCACGCCGCACGAAATATTCCAGGGCCACATGCGCAACGCGTGTTGCCGACCCTTAATCTATCGCTTTTAAACCCTCAACTTCACCATCAGATTTTTGCTCTTTCGCTGTTCTGTATTTTTTCCGGTGTATTTACTTAACTTTTTGTAAGCATGACTATTGATGTTTAATAAAAGTGAAAAGAACAAAATATTCCCAAAATTGTCTAATAATTATGAAGAATCCGGCGGAAGTGTTATTACAGTAACTTAACATTTGCTTCCGACTCTTAGTTCTTAAAAATGTAACCCATTTCTGACCAGCGTAATTATAATCTGTTCTAATCCGCTTCACGTTAAACCTACACGTGTATTTTAAATTTCAAAGGAGAAAAGTAAAGTTCCTTTTAATTAAAATCCGAACCATACTTCTACATATAGTTATATGTTTCCTTATCAGTTTTATATTCTCCATTCTGCTTCCAACGTTTAAACTTACAAGCATCAGAATGTGAACTGTCTATCTAGGAGATGTTATTCTTTTTCGTTTTCTTATTAAGCTGGCTGAACTTTGTAATATTACATTCTGGAAAATACATGCAATATCAAATTTAAATTAAGTTAAGAAATTGATTTATTGTTTTTTTTTATTATCCCAGCATTACATTATCAAATATCTGAAATATCTGCACATAATCTATTGTACTTGGTTTGTTTATTAAATATTGCCATCCACTGGTTCCTAACGGCGTGTTGAGTTTTCATTAGGAACTGCACATTTCTTAAAATACAAATTCTTAGTAAATTCATTGCCTATCCTAGGAGCAGAATAAAGTTGCAGATTGCAGCGTCATTCGGTTTTTACCACTGTTTTCCCACGGACCTGCCATGTAATATAGATGCTCCCAACTTCCTTTCCCGAATATTTAGACAGATTGTGCCATATCCTCCACGTTCTGGAGTTGCGGGATTTCATTATTGCTTTCTCATCCTGCAGGGACATTCGATATCAGCACGATGCTGTCTGTAATACGCATATCTACGCCAGTGGAGTTCATAAATGTTGTATATCCTCCATTATATGATATTCGAACTGGAATTTTTCATTTTTTAAATTTTCATCTAGACAACTAGATATCTGGGAAAATTGGATCATCATCGATTATTTATGAAATTTAATAGTTTAAATATCAATTGGACGACAAACACGTATCAACGCAACTGGATTTTTGCCAAGTTATTTCTCAAACAAAAACTCGTTCGTTAAAATGCGGTTTAAAGACTCATTTTTGTCCTAGCTTGGTTATCTTGACCACTTTTTGTACTGCATAATTGCGCGGACTTTGCATTCTAATCAACAAAACTCGAAGACACTGAAGGTTAACGTGCAAGTAATGTTTTGTTGTTTGTTTTCTGTAGTTCCCTAGAATTTTAATCAAGTGGAACAGAAAGTTAAGAGTTGTTTTGTTGCATATAGTAGCAGAATAATTGTTTATTTTTAGAGAAATTGCCCCATTTTAATGATTGTATTTGCAGAATATTTTTTAGCAAAGATTAATTGAAACATTTCCAACTATTTTTGTTTTCTCTCTGATAATCTGCTTCTGTCCGTATCAAAATAGTCTGTATCGAACCTTTAAATCCATTAATATTTCTTCATTTCTGGCCATTTTTTCCCATATAATCACACATCGTAACTCAAACATCATTTTCGCATAAGAATTACAAAACTGTGGAGATTTTTGAATATAAAGCCGCTCAATGCAGCTTTAATATTCCTGTCGATTCTTGTTAGTGCGGAATTCCATTAAGCCACGTTCATAAAGTCTTCACAAAGCTATTGTATTGGATTTTAATTTCGTATGGCTTTATATCAATCAGTTTATAGTCTTGGAAACAATCAAATAGTCGAGCCCGAGTGCCTCTATAACTCGCAATGAAAATATTATTGAGATCGAATTAAGTGCAGCTAACACAACACTCAATTACTCCAGAGGAAAAATAAAGGTTCGTATACAGCTCAGCATTCATATGCTGTCGATTGGAAAATTAAGATTGGGAATATAAATACCGCAGAGCGGCTTATCCTTGTCGAGATGAAAGCTCCAGGGAGGAGCAAGGCCGACATTTTATTTTCTGCATGTAATAGTAAGTTTAGATTGCTTAGTTGTGCAGGTAAAACCCATATCTTGACCTTAATCTGGCGGATGCATTAGGTTTATTTTTAGAAATGGGTTTGTTACAAATTGAAACTTAATCTGATTAATTGTTAGAAGACAAATAGGTAGATATTTAAACGTTCTCTTACTTTTACTTCCCTAATTATAATGTAAAAGAAACACTCCGTTTAAACTTTTCTATAAGCGGTTTCGGCCTATCTACAATAAATAAGATATTTTAGTAACGTTGGAATAACTGTCGCCAGTTATGGAGACGTAAATAGAGGAATAAGGGAACACACCACAAAGCTAAAAGAATACCAGGATGTTTCAACCACACCTTCTGGGGTAATCAGTACATAAGGAAAGAAATAAAGATCAGCATATATAAAAGCACAATACGAGGAATATTAACATTACCGGCAGAAACAAAACCACGAACATCTAGAAGTAAACAGCAGATATAAGTTGTAGACATGAATGTACTCAGCTGGGAAAATAAGACGGGACAGAGTGAGGAACACAAATATAAATGAAGAGTGTAAAGCGAAAACAGTAGTGATTGGGCATCACATAGAAGTGAATGGAACGCACATATAGAAAGAATGGACGAGAGTAGAGTAATACGAAGGAAGAAGTATCGGGCGACTCAAAAAAAAAAACAATGGAGTCGTCCATTAATATGGTAACGAACAGGCTGCTAGCCTACCTTAGACGTAAGAAGAAGAAATAACGTTATACGGTTCTAAAGATTACATATCCATATTAAGAAAATTTGAGCAGATTCACTTACATTTTCCATTTTTTTTTCAATCGTTTTCCCAAGATTTAGAGTTAAATAGTGCGGAACTTTATCACCGTATAAGTACATATGTGCTGGTGTTACGCTTTTACTTCGGCTCTTCTATATTTATCTCTGATTGCACTTTGCATCTTTGCATATGCAATGCACGCCGCCTAATGTGATCACATCAGGACTCGGGGTTTATGATAACAATAATCGATTGATAACAATACACCGTGATACCATCCTTCCTATGCTACAAAATGTCCCATTTTCTACCCAAGTTCTTCTACTTCAACACGCTTTTTGAAATTTTACCAAAAATTGTTTGCGCTATGTTGAATTGTGCTGCTGCATTCCGCTGATTTACTTTCAGAGACTTACCGTCTGTTCCAAATGGCTGATTTCTTATTTTAAGCTGTCACAGGTCTTTTTTATGTCAGCCAGTGCAAAGGACTAGAATAAATCTGAGTTAGCTGCTGCCAACCAGTCTGCAGGTTGTTAACTTACGAGAGAGAGCGAGGTACGGTACCATTCGACCTTCAAAATACAAACAAAAAATGCATACAAATAAGGTTTTTGTTCGTGGACAAAAACAATCCTAAGAAATGGTTTATAACACAAACCAAAGTTATAATTACTATAAACGACGTTTTTCCCACGTAGTAGTATAAGTCCGGCCCGTTCTTCGCGAAAGTGATAACAATACCCGAATGATATGATTATCTGTGATTCCAATAAGCAGCTCGCACTATACTTATCTTATTCTCTCGTGCAGCTGTCAAAAAGTCGTTTAGTTGTGTGTTCAATATGCAGCTCAAAGATTACTTTTGTCTAGCTGATGCTGTTGGATGACGCATCTGGTTGATTGGAATAAAAATGACAACGTGTTCATTTCTATGTACAGTGTCTCCCACAGAAGAGTTTAACGCCCTTATATATTTATTACTTTTTATCCGATACAAACCAAAATGTCCTCAAATATGGAATACTTATGGCCAAAAACCATTGCTGTGACGTTGTTGTTTATATTTTATTTTAAACAAATATCCGAAGCCCAATTTTCTAAACGTAAAAATCATTAAAATGATATTTTATAAATAGTAATAGTAACAATTTCGACGATATTTATTTCAGTTTTATATGTATTTGGACAAAGACGTAAGGTAAGAAACAATTAACACATTAAAATGATATTTTCTACTACTTCCATTAGTAAAATTTTACGATAAAGAATGCCTAATATATTACTTGATTTTTCCATTTATTTTGGTATCGCAGTACGCTTTGCCTTTGAAGAGGAAATGGTGTTTGGCCATAGATAGGTCATGATGTGTTCTATCTCTGGGGAAGTTTTGGTTCAAATCGGATGAAATCTAATAAAGATATAACTGTATTACACTGTTAAGGGCCGGTCTTTCAATGTTCCGATAAAAGCCTCTGACAGTTGTCAGGCGGTATAAATTGACCGCTTGAATAAATCTACCCGAGAGCTGTTGCGTCTTGCAATACAACTTTTGCTGTTGGTTAGGTATCGGCCAAATTCTTCCTGATTAACTATCAGTGAGTCTAAAGAATTGGTAACAAGTTTCTTCCAATAATGTACGGGAAAGAAGCATTATTTTAGAAGCAGTGAGTTAAAGAAATATACCTATGGTTTGTTTAGTAAACGCCGGGGGGCTCTGAAGGACGTCACTCAATGTCACTTGCTGTAGTTTGTAGTAAAATATGAGATTTAAATTTGCAATTGTATGTGTAACCCTTACAATAATTTTTTTCTGCGGTAACTTTACTAACGCCACTAATTCCACCTGCAGTAATATAATATAATGAACCGCATGAAATCGCAAAATTATATAAAAGCAACTGCTCCATGTGTGTCACACAATGGTTTATGAAATATAAACACGTTCGTCTATGTAACTATATAGTACTCTATTATTTTATGTAAATTATTTGAATTTCTACCAGTAGTGTTTGAACAGTGGTTTTTGTCTGGCCTTCGGTCTGGATTTAAATAACTAACAATTTCTGCTTCTTCAATTGTAAAATTGATTGATTGATATTAATTACTACACCAGAAAAATAGAATTAATTTAATAACTATTTTATTTACATCCGTTCGAAATATTTGGTATCACCTCGTACACACTTGTAGCTGCTTTATCCTACCAACATAATACTGTGGGCTGCTTCTACTTACTGATAAGTTTAATCGTGGAAGCAGCGTAGCGGACAAGCGCGAGTACTGGTCAAACAGTATTCAAAGTTAGGGAACGATCCGCGCGGTGCCTACTTGGATGGATGACCGAAATCTTCGCTCCAAAGCTGCAACCCGCGGTGCCTCGTAGAGTACCTAAAACCGTCGGTCCCCCTGGGTGAGTGTGCCACGGCACTAGCTACCTCAAACATGGGTAAAGTGGCAGCAGGGTGCGGAACTGCCTTCGGGTCTCTCCGCAATCATTTCCCCTACGCAATTTTAAATTTTTTAGTTTAATCCTATAGAATAAGTAAACTAACCTGTGACGTAGTTGAGAGACAGAAAATACCGTAATAAGGAGGACAAATTTTACTGTTAGCTGGTTTATCACTATTGGAGTTGGAACTACCCCAGATAGGCAAAATTCGTAGTAAGGGTGTACAATGGGCCAAATATGGCAGTGCTTAGAGATGCTTGGAAAACCGCGTCCTAGATCTCCCTGTTTTAAATACAATACAAAATGTTTATAAAATTATCCCTGTTTTTCTGGAGTAGTTCCTAATAATGGAACATTTTATGGATGAAATTTTACAAATTCAAGAAGCGGGCATTTTAAGTGGTTTAAATCCAGACCGAAAACTTATCGTCATAATGATTTTTAATTTTGGGGTGATTTGTTTATATTTTATAAACCCTTGTGTAGCACCCATGGAGCAGTTGCTGTATGTAACCTTGCGATTTAAGGAAAGCGGTTCACTATGTTACATTACTGCAGGTGATATTAGCGGCGTTAGTAAAACTAACACATGAAAAATGTTTGTAAGAGATATATGCAATTGCAGATTTAAAACACATGTATATTTTACTACCAATTACGGCAAGTGACGTTGAGTGACGTCCTTCACAGCCCCGGGGATTAGTAAACAAACTATAAGTATCTTCAACTCACTGCTTTTAAAAGAATGCTATCGTTTCCGCGCACCACTCTACGGAACTGGCCGCATATTCCTTTGACCTAGTGGTAGTTAACCAGTTTGAATTTAGCCGATACCTAACCAACAGGATAAGTTATATTGACAACAACGCTGTCAGGTAGATTTATCATAGGGGTTAGTTTATACCGCCTGGCAACTAACGGAGGCTTTTATCGGAACCTTGATAGATGCAAAAGTGTTGAACTATGTAGGTAGCAGGAAGTAATTGACATTTGTTAATTTTCTAGCCTTATTCCGTTGTAATATAAGAAAGGGTCAAGTAGGTGGTCGGTTAATTTTGTTTCCGTGAAGGTATGTTGTAGTCCATTTATCTGGATACATATCGTTTAGTGCTGTCAAATCCGTTACATTTTAAAATCCGGATTTCGGATTTTAAATTATCCGGTATCCGAATAATCCGGAATCCGCCCGATTTTTACTATCCGGATAAAATCCGTCTTGCAAATCCGTTATCCGATAAATTCACTATCCGGATTCATCCGGAAAATCCGCTATCCGGATTTATCCGAAGAATCCGATATCCGGATATATCCGAAAAATCCGATGTCCGGATTTACCCTAAATAATCCGCTATCAGGATTTAAAAAGAAATCTAAATCAAAAATATTGACGTAATAACTATTGGTTTAATTAAATCTTATTTAAAAGAATTGTAAGCAATTAAAGTATATGCACTTTTCGCCACAAATTAAAATTGGTGAGTGTAGTCTTTTTAGTAGGATAACGTTATAAGACTGAATTGGACGATACACAATTCAAGTAGCTAATTCAAGCATTTTTAAATAAAAACATAAACTTTAAAAATTAAAATAAAATTTAATTTTTAAAAAGTAATAACTCTAATCGACATGCAAAATTCAAATTCATACCATCATATAATTTGACTATCTGAGTATTCTAAAACTGCATTTTAAAGATTCGAATTTTAAAATACGAATTCGCGGAGTTAAGATGTTGCATTCCTTAAAAAGTATGAAATAAAATATTCTTCGGATATTCTAAAATCGGGCATAAAATTTAAAAATCCGATAAATGCATAGAAACAATATTCGAAATCTGAATTCGTATAGATAATCCGAAATCCGGATCTCTGTAAGAAATCCGAAATCCGGATCTCTGTGAGAAATCCGAAATCCGGATCTAAACCTAAAATCCGAAATCCGGATAAATCCGAACACCGGATTTTTATCTTTAAACCCGGATCTTCGCATAAAAACAATCCAGATATCCGAAAATTCGAATCCGGTTGCCAGCTCTGATATCTTTACTTATAAAATTGACGTTGATTATAACAGAATACGGTTATCTGGTAGAATACTCCGGTATTATTTAGTATATTAATATTTTGTGTAACAAACATTTCATGCTTGTTTTGTTTATACTTTTTTTTTAATTCGATGGATTCAAGGTTTTTTCCGCCCCTTATCACTTCGAGTTAAAGACTTTCCACAAACTGTGATTATTAATACTACTGCGTTTACTTATTAGGAGTAATATAAGAGGTATATTCCTTGAAAAACAGCGAGGGGTCAAAAACGTGGACACTAATGATAGTATGTAGTTGTATTAATATCTCATTATACGTGGGCGAGTTATAAAAATGTTATACAGAAAACTGATCGATTTGTCCTACTTCGGCTAGATTTAAATATATAATTACACCCGACAGACTCGAATATCCTTGTACACGTAAACGCCAAAACGCCATAAAACAAGCATTTTTTAAAAGTTTGACCTTATTTGTGAGTTTTCAGTAGTTTTATGTTGGTAGTTAAATTTATGGTAGTTAGATAACTACTACTCCTGGGGACGAAATTAAAACTTGGCTTTTTGTTCAGGTGAAACTGGGACATAAAATGTCGAAAATTTATGGCAGCGATGTAAATAAAATGCAGCTACTATTCAGGCCGTACAATTTCATGAAGTCCCAACCACAAAAATTCAAACGCCCGCTAGTTCATAATTTGCGATCCGTTTATTGCTTGCTTTGACAAAATTGAACCCGTTTAACTCGTTCAGTTTTTTCGTATAAATCAATACGTACGATACAAACCACACATAACTCTTTTTGAAATTGCACCGTTTCTCTGTTCAGTGTTGCGTCACACGGGGATGAAAATAAATTTTCCTTTGTAAGTTGAGTTATTGCACTAAATATTTGCGGCTGTGTTTGTAGTTCTTTCCGTCACCACCAATGTATTGGAAACGTTCAATATCGACTGCTATTGTTCAAATTGTTGTTTGCAAATTGAAGGCTAGGAAAACAGGGCGAGGGTGTCGGTTTATGAAGTAAACGGCTCGGGGCGATTTGGGGTTTGTCTCCTCTTCACATCATGATAACGGTCGTGTCCGAGGAATTCTGAAAGCGGCGGATGTCTGTTATGCTTCACTGAATTGTTATGTGTATGGTTATGAGGATGTTACCAAAATATCTATCTCTTTGAATATTCTAAAAAATGATAAGCCATTCATGTGGATATTTCAAAAAGAATATCTTCTTTATCATGCATGGCTCCGAATTTAAGCAGACTTCTTTAAGAAAATGTTTTATTTAATGCAGTGGTACAAAAAGTAGATCTTTTATGATGTCAATCTACATCTCAACACAATTTTTAAAGGCGTTTCAACATACTTATTTTTGAAAGCTACAGATGACAATCTAATCCTATATTCAGCACTCACATTCGATGTAATATTTCATCCATTGAAAATAAATCCTCAAAAGGACCAGCAAATTGTATTCAAGGAAAAATTCAATTTATTGGTGGATTATTAAACGAACAGGTCTAACATTGTCGAGAATTCTGTAACTGTGAAGGTTTAAAAAACGCCCCCATTGGTATAGTTTTCTATACAATCCAACTCTGTTATAACGAAACCTTTGGAAATGCAAATATTTTCTCGTTATATCTGTCGAGCGTTATATCCCGTAAAACAAGAATTATTTACAGTACGAAAATGTAAACAGCATGTTGTTTATTATCAACCATAGATTAGAAAAAGGATTATTAAAAATTCTAATTTAAATGTATTCTATATTAAAAAAATAGTATAGAAAAATACAATGACATGCCTAAAGTTTGGATATAAGCTTAGCTCTGGATTTTTTTTTAATTTACATGGGAGTATTCAGCATTAGTCGGAACATTTTGTGAAAATGAGTATATGACACCTATGAAGTGCGGAATGTGTATTAGAGGCAGCTTTCGGACATGTACAGTGCATTTCTGAAATTAGAACTTGGATAAACAGTGACGCCGTTAAAATACAAACATTTTTATAAAATAATTTTAACTGTCGAAATATTAATTTTAAAATTGTATTTAGATGCAAGTGCCCTTACTGTAATTTTAGGTATTTTTAGTATCGTTGCCATGTAAATTTTGTCAGTTGCTAAGTTAGTTGTTGACAAATCAATGAAAAGAGAGCGTCCTCTGAACTTTGGTGTGGATGCACGCATTTTGTTGAGCTCCTAACAATTTAAAATTAATTATAACATTGTTTATATTAAATAAAATAATAATTTATTGTTCAGTGTAAATACGAGTTTCTTTAAAGAAAAGAGTAAGTTAATAGGTATTACTTACCAAATTAATATTGAAATAAGTGGATCCTGTATGGAGTTCGTCGATTTAATCCTACTTCGCAACAGGATTTGGATCACAGCGCAAGTTAAGCAACATTTGTGGTCAAGAACGTTTCTAAGAAGATAATTACACTTTAGACGTAGACATTACTTCAGAAAGGTAAACTAATTATACTTACCTAGCAAGAAGCACGAGTGTTCCTGAGAACTTCGTAAAACACCAGAAAATAATAATTAAACCTGTTCGAATTTGCACAGAGCTTTATAGGCATTTTAGGTTATAGAACTGCATACCACTGATGTGTAAAGATTCCGCCAGAAGTCAGCTGCGTTCTGGGAAATAGTATGAAACGTCCATTTACTCATATAATCGTAAAGCGTTATTGAACCGACTACTGAGATAGAGTAATTTTGATCTACAGTTAGACCGTGGTATTTTCAATTTAAATATTTTGGCGGCAAGTTTCTAAAAGTTGTCACCTGGCACCCAACTTACCATACATAAATAAAAATAAAAAAATTTATAAAAATATGATTGCGGAATGCAAACTACTTCAATCTATTTAACTTTAAATTTGATTTAATTAAAATTTTTATGATATTAATAATTTAAAACAATATATATATATATATATATATTGCTATGTAGACTCTTTATAGATTTAATTATAATATAAATAAATGTAAATTTTGATTTATTTTACCTCGGCTAGCTTAAATAAATTTTTTTAATGTTGGTTACGCCCATAAAATGATTTAAACATAATAGCATACATACAATTTAATTCTCAGGGTTTTTCTTAAATTCGTGGCCTCACTTGATTGACAGTTATAAAATACAATTATCAATTCAACACCTATACAATACATTTAAATAAAACTTATCTGAATTTCCTCATAAATGTTGACTCCGGGTGTATATCCTCGTATTGATGTAGCACTGTGTATATCAGCTTTGTTGAAATTGCGTTGTCATCAATTCCCGCCAATTCCGTCAAAACACTGTCACTTGTCGAATCTGGTTGAACACATAATGACCTCGCTACTCATATAAATCGCTTACAGTTACAGTGAAATTTATTAAATATTAAATAAATGGTAAGTGAATTCTTCCTTTTAATGCAGTATTAATAACACTTTGCTATTTAATAGGTTTCCATAATTTATTTATTCCACAATTTTGGAATGAAAACACTGTTGATTATTTACTCCAGGTAAGTAAATTATTTTTAATAAAAATTAAATAATTTTAAACTTGAAAATTAACTAAACTTTTATTATTCACATAATTAAACACATCACATAAAATATTAATCATTTTTAAATTTTGTTAGGTTACATAACCTCAACACAATTGTAAACAATCCCAGGCCCTGCCCAAGATTTGCAAAACTAGCCTTTATTACTAGCTAAACTCAAAATTGGAGCTTGCAACTTATACGTGCTAACTCTTTGAACACTGAAGACCAACTAAATTCCAATTTTTACAAATTTTGGGACCTCGGCGCACATTTTCAAAATAAATGGTCCAATTAAGTTCTTTATACTAATCATCTCAATCTACAGCTGATTAATAATAATTTAGAATGATTAATTACAAAGTTATAAAGTTAAATTTCTACAAACAAATAGCAGATTTACAATCTTGATAATATTATGAAACTATTAATACCAAATACGGTCGAATTAAATATAAAAAATTTACATGTGCGTAAAAATTGAATTATACACAAAATTTCCTCAAAACACTTCAAAATTGTTATAAACATCAATAACAATTAATAACAAACATGTAGAACCAAATTATACACCTTTTATATTCATTAAACATAGAAAAATATCCAATTAAAGAAATATAACCTTCAAATTAAATTAATACAACACTTTTTCCAATAAATATTAAACAAGTTCAAATAAACTATAACAACCTCTTCTATACTTCTCCCTATATACAATATAAAATAAATATAATCATAATATAAAAATTAAACATAAATAAATGTGGTAATACCCATCGTTACAAATATAAATTCACAATAATAACATATTTTAAGTTTCAGGGCTCCTTCACACCCATAAAAACAACTAAAACAACTTCCTGCATTGTACTATGATGTCACAACTTCACTCACTAAAGAGTATCTCCTCTCAAGAATACTTTTATTACCTGTAATACAGGTACGAAGCACTTCCGAACAACATCAGATATATAATTCTCCTATTAAGTATACATTTACCATAATTAGTTGATATAATCTTATAAACATCCTTCTTTACATTATAAACAAACTA